>NQII01004906.1:0-46188 GCA_002778355.1 Clitarchus hookeri
TTTTTCCGGCCTCATCGATGTCGAACATTTGATGTTTTACCGGATTTCCGATATTCACGGTACACTCGTGAAATGGTTGCACGCGAACATCCAAACTTTATCGCTACCTTGGAGATGCTATGTCCCATCTCTCGTGCGCCGACTATAACACCACGTTCAAACTCACTTAAATCTTGATAACCTGCCATTGTAGCAGCAGTAACCGATCAAGCTGCCGACCACATCGCGTTACTCTAATTGGTTATATACCTCTGTTATTTGCATACGCACGCCTTTGCCAGTTTTTTTGGCTCTTCNCATCGCGTTACTCTAATTGGTTATATACCTCTGTTATTTGCATACGCACGCCTTTGCCAGTTTTTTTGGCTCTTCGGTGTACATGTCTTACCTTTTAAAAGTGTATGATTATTTCATTACAAGGTTATACAAACCATTTGTCGCATGTAAATATTAAATATTTATTTGTATGTTAATACCTCCACATAGACCAACCATCAAAGGTACCGGTGTGGAAAATGAAAACACGAGTGCAGAACAGTATTTAGGAACATGAACCAGGTAATTCTGAAAAACTTTATGATGGTTAAAATTTGTTCTCACTGTCAAACGAAGCGACAACGATGGCGATGCAATAATGTCTCACAAACACAGATGTTTATTAAATTTAAAGTAAAGAAATATGATGTTGCTATATACAATAATAATGAAAGAAAATACATATTTGCAAACAAAGTCGAAGTATACGAAACTACCCTCTCACTAATTAAACACTTGATATATTATCCCTAGAATACTCGTTCACGTTTGACATGTTGCAGAATAAGTAGAATCATAGTCGGTGCTGTGTAAGCCCAGAAGCTAGCACAAATACAGACAGCGCCTTTCCTTGGACAGTGCTATAGGTTGCTGCTGACACATCAACTTTTTTAATAATAAGTTGTTTCTTGTGTCATGGATATACTGGAACTATTTCCATAGGATCCAAAGTGACACTTGTAAAAAAAAAATAGTAAGTACGTTTCACAACACGAGTTTATTATTTTGCAAAATGTTGATGTGTACGTTAAGCGATTAACTGTGTAGCAATTTTGCGTAAAATAAAAATCGCAAAATTTTTGTTTTACAAATTCTATTTAAATAATATAATAATACAGCTCAACAGTTATGTGCCTTTTATTTCAAATATGCAATAAGCTGAAGTCTTAATATAGCATACGATATTATATATTTAAAGCTATTATTAATTTATATTTATTTATAATTATTAATTTATGAATAGGAATTTTTTTTTCAAATCACATTACTTGGTATTTTATTGCCAATGAGCGTAGTAATGTACCGTTTGTGTGCACATGACGGAGTTACATACTAGAAGAAGAGAAGAAAGACTGCAGTATAATGCTTAAGAACCATAGGCTGCGTGCTAGGGATTTCCGTGAATTGGAAGATTTGACTTGGTCAAAAAGGGGAATCTCTGACGCCCTACCACGGAAGTAACTTCACCTGGACATAAGTTAACCACATAACGTAAAAAATTACATTAAAAAAAATTATTCACAAAATGTTGGCTCGTTATCGTAAATACTCAGTGCTTGTATTAGCGCGAAGATACTGTGGTTTCATTAAAGACGCACAGACTTGACCGCAAGAAGACTGAAGACACAACTCCAGGAATATGCAGGACCTGTGACTGTTGACTACGATGACCTACAAAGGATGAATGCGTGTTAAAAAAAATTTATACATTTTTAAATTATGTTATCGGTGCTAGTACATACTTTCCAAAAATTCGCAACACGCGAGAACTAAATGTCGGTGCTGAAATGCTCTGATGTCTGTTGACAGGTCATGTACGAACCTTTGGCAAGGGACCGATGTACTGGCTGCCAATCACTGCGAATAAAAAAGCAAATAATTGTCGTTAATAACTTTGCATTTTAACATGTACACAATACAAAACTGATACAGCAAGTAGTTAATTTAAAATAGCGATGTGCAATAAAAACTATTGACCTCGTTGACAAAATAAATTTAACCAGTTAATAAAAGTTTACATCAAAACATAACATATCTTCGCGAGTAAAAACTCGAAGCAAAATGGAAAGCGACTGTGAAGAGTTGACACCTGATACAGTGCTGTTGTGTGGATGTCTGTAAAAGCATACTTCGAGTATCCCAGACCCATTGTGTGCAGTCATTCCTTGTAAAGCAAATCTGTACATGAAACTTGAAAGTACAAAACTCTCTTCAGCTGTAGTAACTTGCTTCACGAAATGTTGATCATCTTTCATAATGTCACAATCGAATGATCCAATGTTCCGAACAACAGGTCTTGAGATGTGTCGTCTCCCTCTGTAATAGCGTGCCCGCCTCATGGCTCCCTGAAGAGTGATGCACAGCAATGTAATACAACGACCTGCACCGTACCACGCTCTAAGCTGGACTGACGCAAGGCGGTAGCCGACAAACAGATAAGAACTTCCGGCATTCTTACATCACCATTAGTACCAACTAACTTTCTGAAAATCCAAATAGCATCTCCAAGTTCAAATCGCAACTTACGACGAGAATACAATACAGGATTAGATGCAATACTAATAACAGAATTAGATGTAGCAACAAGTTCATTAATGGCGAAAGTCTTCCAACATATAATATCTCTTGAATCTAGTTGCATAATAAATAATAACATGCATTGAAATATTTGTATTTAATAATTTCACAGAACCCTCTCACTTCCCTGCACCAATCATGAAAACAGGTTTGGCCTTGAATAGTGATTCAAAATAGCGCGCATCAACCTGCACCGGAAGTTGGGCCCGTGCCGGAAGTTCTTATCAGTTGGGCCGGAAGTTCTTATCTGTTTGTCGGCTGCGCGCTAGGCACACTAGTTCTACTGTGCCAGCGCGCGTTCAAAACATTTAACATGGGAGGCAAGGCTACCGCCTTGCGTCAGTCCAGCTTAGAGCGTGGTACGGTGCAGGTCGTTGTATTATATTGCTGTGCATCACTCTTCAGGGAGCCATGAGGCGGGCACGCTATTACAGAGGGATACGACACATCTCAAGACCTGTTGTTCGGAACATTGGATCATTCGATTGCTACATCTAATTCTGTTATTAGTATTGCATCTAATCCTGTATTGTATTCTCGTCGTAAGTTGCGATTTGAACTTGGAGATGCTATTTGGATTTTCAGAAAGTTAGTTGGTACTAATGGTGATGTAAGAATGTTTGGTCATGTACAGTACTGGTCATGTATAATACTGCCTAGTGCGCAGCCGACAAACAGATAAGAACTTCCGGCCCAACTGATAAGAACTTCCGGCACGGGCCCAACTTCCGGTGCAGGTTGATGCACGCTATTTTGAATCACTATTCAAGGCCAAACCTGTTTTCGTGATTGGTGCAGGGAAGTGAGAGGGTTCTGTGAAATTATTAAATACAAATATTTTAATGCATGTTATTCTGCAAATACTTTCTTCGCATTAAAAAAAGTTACAGGAATATTTTACTATTAATATTTTATCAATACATTTAAAGGTCATCAAACGGTTGGCGATTTTTTTGGACTAGAGAAGTAAATTCCTCGAATGTCAAAAATGCCATAAAATTAAAAAAATAACAACTTAGAATCATCAAGTGTAGACCGTTAAAATTTTGTGCAAATAGGATTTCCTATGTCTGATTACAATTCCAAGCACTATCACACCACATAAAAAATCGTGTAAGAGTAGCATATACATTTCGGTTTTAAGCTGGTTATAAAAAGTAATCTTGCTATACTGATTATATAGCTCCTTTATTATCAGTTATGAAGGTTTAATTGTTTTTTGGCATAGAAAATATTTTTAATACTGACGATTAAAATATCAACATTAAAGCATTTTTGGACAGAAAAAATTCTTGGAAAACAGTTCTGCCCATTTTGTAGTACCTACTTGTACGATCGCTACTCTCTGCATTTTTTGAAAACCACCACAAAGTTATGAATTCATTCGAACAATTCTCTGTTGCGATTACATTACGACCTGTTATATTTATATTATTATCTTGTTTCATACTGAAAATTATGTAACGTAGCCTTACACCAATTAGATTTTTTCTAACTGCTCGTCATTTTCTTGTTCCTGCTCTTCTTGTCCACATTTATTTCGTGATGATAGTAATTACCCTCGTTTCCTTGAATAAATAAAAATAAAGAACGTCTCTTATGAGGCTGTTATAAACACACCCAATATAAGATACAGTTGAGTGATGACACACCTGTCATCTAACCACACGACCATTGGGGATGTAAAGGATAGAGTTTTTCAAAGAAATCTAATCTCACCTAAGTTTAAATAAGAACATTTATTTAATAATTTTTTTATTCGACTTCTGAATTGTCTCATATTTAAAAGAAACATCGGGATGTTTTCCACAAAATAAGTCTTAAGTGAATCGATTTTCTTAAAAGTAAATATTTATTAACCGACCCCATGCCCTTCGTTTGCATGATAATGAGTTTTCATCAGGAAATTAATATTTATATTATTCAAATTGTGTATCAGTTATACATAAATAATTTATATGCTACTCTTGCAATACACGCTATGACACAAGAGGTTTTTTCAAAAAGTAAATTCTTAAAACCTAAATATACAAGCATAAAAAATACATCATGGTGGGAAAGACCCATCCTCAAGTGACTAGTGGCAACCTCAGGTGAGAGGAGGAATGCAGCAATCCTGTTGCATTGCTGGTGTTAAAACTATTGTAGAAACGTACATGCAGTCTCACATGTACATGCTATTTTGGTGACTTATCTGACTATACTGTCACTATTAACTTTTAGAGTTTAGCATATTCATTCAAAATTCTTAGCGAGCAGAATGGCGACGTGATAAAATTTAAAATAGGTCTATGCAAGTGCTACTGTGTTTATAATATATGTGTTCGTGTGTGCGTACTTAAATGCACATAGTGATTAGCTTCCAAATATTTATTTGCAACTGCGTAATATTTTTACTATATACATTTTAATCCCAGAAAATACTGTGTAAAAAAATATTTTTTTGCGTTTTCTTAGGTGGTGGGGGGAGCGGTCGCCCACTCTGCTCCGCCCTTAAATCCGCTACTCACTCAGCAAGATAAGTTTTAAATTATAAAAAAATTATGCGCTGTTAACAAGTAAATTTTGTTTCAACTTTGACGTATCCACAATGTATGGCATGCAAATTTTAAAAAATAATAAATTACGTTTCATAATTTGTCGCGAATGTCTCAAACTTTTTTTTTTTTTTCCGCGCAGACAGTGAATTTCATGTTTTGACTCCAATGTATAAAAGCAATTTTTTTTCTTCAAAACGATGTTCAATTTATGTGTGCTAGTGAACACTTAAGTTTGCTTATAGGCCGGAGAAACCCAATTATATTTTAATTGAAGTTTCATTACCTTTTTCACATTAAAGAGAATATTACAGATGCCTTCAAAACTAAGCAATGCTTAATCTATTCAGACTCATTGAACGCAATTGTATACATTACGCACATATAGCAAAAATGTTCGTCTGTAATGATCAATGATGTTATCTGTGGGTAAATGATTCGCAAACAGTCTTACTTGTCTAGTTCATAATTTATTAATGTAACTGATGCCGAGCTTATAGCCCACAGTGCCAACGAAACAAGTGCTGTACCGAATTGAGTACAGCAATACCTGTATTATAAAATTAAATGGGCTTGAAATAGTTACCAAAACCGTTTAAACTTCATATTATTTTTTTAAAAAATAATTAGCAAATTATGTATAAAAATATGTATGAAGAGTAGTGAGTGAAGATATTTGGACTGCTCTTAACATCGTGGTCTCGAGAGCCGGTGAGGGCGAAGCGAGGTGAGCATGGAGCACCGCCGGAATGAAAGGGCGTGCTAAACAGGAGATTCCGATGAAAACCCGCCAACCAGCATCATTGTCCGGCACCGAAATCCGGGAGCGACCCCAGAAAATATGGTATTTTTATTCAGTTAGATAAAAATGTTTCCTCACTAGAAAGTTTTTAAAAATATTTATTTATTGAAAATTTGTTTTATTCACCTACAATATCAAGTAGAATTTAACATTGAAATATTAATATTTGTTTATATAAAGTGAAAGAAGTTTATAGGAGAGGAATCAAGTTCGTAGGATTTTATGTGTTGTCCGTTTTAATAATGAACTCTTGTTTTTTAATTACATATAATTACCATTGTTTTAATTCGTGTCGTGTTATCTTTCATCTGCCAATTCAGCTAAGCTCCCCACATCCGCGTCCAAAATAAGAGAAGCGTTCTTACATTTGTTTTTGTTTTTTAATGTAATGCTAAGAAAACAGTGTTCCGGGAATATCTACCTCGGGGTGGGCGTAGACGAGAACTTTGTGGGTCGTGACAAACATTTAATTACATGAACATAAGCATGGACTAAGTGTATGTTTTGTAACATAAGAACAGAGAATCGGTCCTGCTGTTACTCCTACTTATTTTACCCGGAAACAAGCGCACGGCTCTACCTTAATTGCAGCATGGTTACTTGGTATTGCAGGCGAACCCTTTTAATTTACTCAAATGAAAGCAATGCGGTAATTTCATTACAGGTTTACAATGGTTCGATATCACAATAATGTGAAAAATATGTAGTGGTAATGTGCATTTTAAATACTTAGGCTGTGATAGCACATGCAGGGGTACGAAAAAAAAAGAATCTAGTTTCCAAATACATTTAGGTATTAAGTTAAGATTCTTGTAGAAACAGCTCATGGTAACCAATTGAATGAAACACCATGACAGTTACCTTAAGCTGTGGTCGCAGGATCACTATAATGAAATATTTGTAAATTGCCTGAATGAAAAATACTTAAAAAGATCTAAAAATTCAAGGAAAAATTACACAAGCCAATTGGCAAAAGAACAATACTTGTTAGCAAACCCTATAGGTAGAAATTCTTCAGGAGGTTAACACAAATGATTAAGTAACTGGAGTGATTTTTTTAAGTGCTTCAACACTAACCCTTCCATTTACGATTTCCATACTGTTAAGTATGGTTGGCATATGTGGACTGCAATCGCCATGTCAGTAACAGTGTAATTTTTTTACGTGTAGCTATGGAAGGATGAAAGGAGGGCTGTGTGTAAAAATAACCTTAGCAAGGAACACAAAATGTGTGTTTNTACGTGTAGCTATGGAAGGATGAAAGGAGGGCTGTGTGTAAAAATAACCTTAGCAAGGAACACAAAATGTGTGTTTATTAAATGTGGCCTGGATGTACCATGTATGGTTCCGTTTTCGTGTCTCTGCTAAGCTTGTGCAGCTCTGACTTCGGACTTAGCGATTGTATTCATAATACGTAACCGAGCGAGGTGGCGCAGTGGGTAACTTTCGGACTCGCATTCGGGAGGACCTGAGTTCCAGACCCGGTCCTGCCATCCTGATTTCAGTTTTCCCGTGGTTTCCCGAAATCACACCAGGCGGTTGCTGGGATGGTTCCCTCAATGGCCGATTACTGCTTTTCTGAGCAACTTGCTCTGACCTTGCAGTCGACGTGACGTTAAGCTCCACCTTCATAATACGTTTAAAAAAACTGGTACGCAAGCAAGTTACTGTATAAACAGACGCTCGTCATGCTATGATGACCCGCGACTGAGGTGCCTTCTGGCGCACTTACAAGCCCGTGCGAGTGGTGAGTAAGATGGAGTAGAAGAAGGTATGTACGTGCAATTAACACACAAACTCTTACGGAAAGATGGTTCGCCAGTGTATTTCAGCGAGGACTGTGACGGGCGTATGCACTATGTATGAAGCTAGGTACAGCTTCTCAAGAACGAAGTCAACACGAGGTTGAAAGATGTATTCCTTTTGCGAACATTATGTATACAGGCTCTCGCTTTTACAACAAGCTTGCTTCACGCCTGTAAGTGTCCTACACCATCACTATGAGGCTTAAATCGTTACGGTTGTAGTAATACCTACTCGTTTCTCATCGACTGTGATGTGTTAAATGTGTATCTTGTTACAAGATTTATGCATTAAAGGTAACACATTTTTGCTAAATATAATAAATTTTACATTTAGTTTGTAGGGTGATCTATAGTGATTATGTACAAAATAATTTATACATATTTATTTTTCTATTAATGTTTTATAAATAGGTTATATATACCTACAAATATATTTAAAATGTGTATAATATGATTATGTATCGACGGCGGAATCTGCGGGGTTACTAATTATATGCGAGTTCTTCTCGCACGAATATGTATGTGGAATTTCTCAGAGTGATCCCATTTTTTTAACATTTTAAATTTAATTTTTTTTTCATATTTAAAATGTGTGGAAAATTGCCTTCTGTGAGCATAAGCTGGGCTCCTTAAAAGAGCAGTACAAGAAATGTTCCTTCAATTAGATGCTTCGTTCACATTGTGTCCGTAAAGTGAATTCAAGAGGGTAAGTTCGTACAATAGATGAATGGTTTGTGAAATACTTCGCAAACAGGGAGACAAGCTTCTGGGCATCGAAGATGATGGCGAGTGTGTCGTCGATTCGAGTCCCGATCGAATGGTGCTACATTGACTATCATGATCATGCTCGCGAGTANTGATGGCGAGTGTGTCGTCGATTCGAGTCCCGATCGAATGGTGCTACATTGACTATCATGATCATGCTCGCGAGTAAGCGGTGTGGATGGTGAGTTATCCAGCGTCTGTTCGTTTAGATAGAGAATTTGTCGGACATAAGCGTGCAAAACAGCATCGGTCATGCGCCATATAACGAATGGTTGCTAATCAACACGGCATGCAATGAACGTGATGAGTTATCTGCATATATAAATTAATATATAGATGACCTATAGGTTAGTGGTTATTGAACCAGAAAATCTGTAACATCTTGGCAGGAGTCNATATAAATTAATATATAGATGACCTATAGGTTAGTGGTTATTGAACCAGAAAATCTGTAACATCTTGGCAGGAGTCAGTCGGCAGGAGTCACTCGGCAGCAGTCAGTCTGCAGGAGCCAGTCTGCAGGAGTCAGTTGGCAGGAGTCAGTCGGTAGGAGTAAAGTGTACAAATGCATGTATGCTTGAAGAAGATGCAAGCAACTGACGATGTGAAATCGAATATGTCCTTTAAGAGTACATGCCTTTCTTCAACGACTACCAATACATTATATGTTAAACAATGCTGTTACTGTGCCAAGTCATTCAGTAACAGTTGCAGTGCATGCCGACATAAGAAGAGTGACTGTTTTAAGAACGAATCCCATGCTTTTCTAAGCTGCGATAAATGTTCCAGACAGTTCACTCGGAGTGATAACATAAATAAACACATCAAGGCTTATAAATGTAGTGTTTATTCGCCCAGTAAGAAACTGCATGTCACATGCAGTTTCCTCCTGTTGATACACTACCTAAAATGATCGCATACGACGAGGGAACGTGCATGATGAAGCATTACGACAATGGCCGCATGCATTTTATGCAAGGGGATACCATTAAGGAACACATCAAGATCTGCAAGAGATCATCTAATGGGAGGTAGCAAGTGATTACACCAATACCTCCTGCTACATCAACGGGTACTGTTTCCGCATATGATTATGACGAGACAGTTATTGCTAATGATGGAATAAGATACGTATGAGTCATTATTGAGTCGGTATGTGTGGAATGTACACTTGCAAGGCGTTCGCATGAAGTCGACGAACTTCAAAATTAATGGTTGTCAGTTCTAAAACCTGATTATGTACATGTGACTCCTACAAATAAAAGTAAACTTGACATTGGGGATGAAACAGGAGGCGAAGACAGCATTGATGATAATGACTATGGAGACAGTGTTGATGAAGAATCTGATGAGAAGGATGGTAATTCCCTCGATATTCCCACACATTTCACCTAAGAGTTTCCTTCTACAAGTGATGCGAAGAAGGCAGACAGCGTCAAGAACGCTCGTTACATATTTCTCGAAGACCCCAATAAACTTCTTGATAGACTCAGATATTTGATTCAAATGCAAAAACGCGGGGATCTCTCACATGTTGTTGAGGTGTCTTCAAAAATCAATGAACTGAAGGATCAGAGTTATATCATGTGAGTCTATGTGGCTACTACTATCCATGAATTGCAAACAACAGGGAAATGAAAAGATCGAATGTACAAAATAATTAGAATCATAGAATGTATAGAACAGGTAAATAACTTAAATTTATATATACCTAATAATGTTTGTTTAATTACTTATACAATCTGAGCTGCTTCAAAGGTGTATACAATCGATTTCGAGAGTCTGTTTAAAATAAAATTTGTGCGAGCGTGTGTAGGAGGAAGAATATGGTAGGATCTGTATTATTATGTAATATTAGAGTCGATTAAAATCCTTTGAGCTATATACGATGAACGAAGGAACCGAGAAATGTTTTTGATGCGATTTTTTAGGCCAGTCATTCGTGTGGGAATAAAGGGGCATACAGGTTCGTTGTAGCTATTAAACAAACCTTGTGTTTGGTATCGACCAGCATGAGAAGTGCGGTAATAATTTTGTGTTAATCAGCCTCTAATATTTACATTAGTATGAAAACTTTCAATATTTCTCGCTAGTTAAACTCTCCTTGCATAACACTTTTGAGTGTTTATCAGTTTTGAATATACTTTGCTCTATATATGTATATATTTATTTATGGTGCATGGGTATTTTAAGAAATATATGTTTGTATACATATATACTTTTTCGTATACATGAAGTCGACATATCAGAGTCTATTAATATTTTGAAGGGACCAGCATTATCTTCTGTGTGGATAAACATTGAATGCCCACAGGTTTGAACTGCTGCTGGTGTAGTTACAGTAGGATGAGTTACTACTAGCGTAACTGCTGCTGGACAACATATGCTGTGGTTTTTAGCTCATGGTGCATGAACAAACATATCTGCATTATTTATAAAGTCTAGCAAAAAAGGATATTAATATTTTTGGGGAAAATATAGTTTCTCGANACAAACATATCTGCATTATTTATAAAGTCTAGCAAAAAAGGATATTAATATTTTTGGGGAAAATATAGTTTCTCGAAGCAGTTTTCGCCTATATACGGAGCACAAAATTAATGAGCATGGTGTATCCATTGTCGGTAAACGACCAAGCATATCTTTATTACTACTTCTATAATGTTGTTTACAATCGCATTATTATCTGTAATTGATGTCCTTGGGGTCACCGGTCATCGCATAAGATAGCGCTAGCTTCGGAGCACAGAGATAAACAGCGCAATTACTATATTCGCACACGAAGCTCTATACTACCCCGGAGGTTTCATATGGGGAAAATGCATTCCACTCTAGACGGAAATGTACGTTCTCACTAAAAATGTCAAAGTATATCGAGCTGTAAATATCACTACCTTTGTTTTTAAAAGTAATACCATGCTGCACACAATGTAAGCCTTCATGCACCTAGTCGTAGCAAGTGCTGGGGTTGTACATTTTACATGGTGCCGACTCGGTGCAAGTAGGATCAGGCAACGTAAACACTTCTTAATCTTCCTCGCAGTCTTCAGAAAATGTTTCGTCACCATCGTATCCAGGGTCCATTGTGGCTGGACTGGCTGACCACTGGACTGGTTGACTGCTTCTGACTGCAGATTAGGCATAAGTGGGCTATTTGCAGACTGGTACACAAATGGATGATGCCATGGAGAAAATTGGATGACTCAGTACGAGGAGGACTGGTATACTTCGCAGGTAAGTGGGGTGCACATTGTCTCCCAAGTTGTTCTGCTATGGTTCAAAATGGCAGTGTGACATTCTCCATTGCAAAGCTCGGACCACCAAGTATTCGCGTATCTCTTTGGTCTTCTGAGTTGATACACAATTTTGCTATGACTACAATATGTATGTAGGCATTCTTCTTTTGCTTGACTTATTGGCTCACTAGTACTGCAGGGCTGGTTCGAGTCTGGCCTGAGGCGGTTTATTGGGCAAGTAATAAAGCAGCATGGCACGAAGCTGAAAAAAACCATTATCTGCATTCATGCTGACCCAGTGCTCCAGTCCATCACAGCTTTCTATTCGCTTTGGCTTACCAGGTATCCAGAAGTAACTCCTGCTGACTAATACTATTTTCCATCTTTAGTTCACTCCAGTTACCTGACACCAATCCGGTGCAAGCCTGTGGTAATGCTAACACTGTTCTCACCACGCAAGCACAGATTTTTTTTATAAATTTGACACAGTCAACTGTCCTGCCTGCTCATGCATGCCATCCAACTCAACTCCAGTAATCAAAATGGTAGACACATTTTATTCAGAAAGTAATTTTTTCCATAATTTATGTCCTTATTGTAATAGTAAATTTTTTTTAATGAAAAACCCAATATTTATTAAGTTTTTTCAAAACTACACTTTGCATTACTTTTTTCTAAATTGATGGTGTACATGATGTTACAAACTAGCTTTTCAGCCAATTCGTACTTGAAGAGTATGTTAATGTGAGAGTATGCTGGGGGCGTAACTCAAATAATGACTCATTAATTCGGTAGTGCAAAACAGTATCTGATGAATTTATTACAATTTACAGTTATACAATTATTATTTATATTAGCATTGACCGGGGGAGCTTTACATTGAATTTAATATAATGTTTATTGTTACTTCACTCACGCCATTTTAAATAACCCTAACCGGAACGTCATCACCTTGTTTATGTTGCCGGAGGCTGATTCTAGGAGACGGTTAGCGACGGCCGGACACCCATCTTCCTGGTCTGCTTGGCTGGTAGGGTCGCCCAAAGGTCTAATGATGAATGACGACAACAAGACGGTTAACGACGGCCTATATCAAGCGCGCGGTTCGGCGGCCGCGCTCAGTGACCGGTGGAGGGGATTTCTGCAACTGTCGACGACCAAATGGTGGCGTTGCACTCCCGCTCGTTTATGTTTGACGGTGTGATCAGGCAAGCCGTTCAGCTAAGGCCTGACCACACCGTAACATCTCCCCCAATGTTCACTAGCGAGATGCCCTCATCTCGCCCTAGAGTCCGTGTGGATTATGTAGATGACTGGGAGTTGCGGGGTTCATGTTGTGGCAGCAGGAATATGGATCGGGTTGAAGTCCTCTTCGCTACGGTAGGAAACATTTTTGACAGGATTTAAAACAGACGGATAATTTAGGTATAAGGAACTGCCAGATGCCTTCGTGCAGTCCTTGGGCAAGGTGGGTCGGTCAAACGCTGGGCGGTGTGTTCACAGCGGCCTTGCGCGCCTTGCACTTGTATTTCCGCTGGGTGTGCAGATCGTCTTCCACGCGAGCACGGCAGTCGCCTCGCAGGCGGTTCGCGAACGCGTCAGCCTTTCTTAAGTTCGTGAGTCTCTATACCCTACTTGGCGTGGCTCGTTACAACAATGAGATTTTAAAAAAACATTTAGCAATGAAAAGAATTTAAATTTTATAAGTTAACTGCTCTCCCCGTTACAATTATTGTGTGTTGTTTGTACAGAAACTACACTTGCTGGAAATAAATACACGTTACAGCACTGTCCTAAAAATACTGAGGTGTTTAGATACTATTACATACTAAACGGTACGTGACGTCACTGGGTTAGGACACTGATGGGATGGTATCGAAACGTAGAATAGTAATAAATTAATAAATTAACAATGTAAAAAGAAAAGAAATGTTGCAGCTGCTTTTTAACTACGTTTCAATACTTAAGAGGGAAGGAGCGAAGGGTATACTTATACTAGCAATGTTACGACATGTGTTTTAAATTATACTAATAGTATTAAAAACATAAAAAAAAATTTCCACAGAAATGTGGTCTTTTTACCATACAATGTTACAGTAATAATAATATAATGATATCTAAATTTTACAAACAAAATTAAAATCGTCATTACTAGCAATGTCAAAATTTACTTCTTAATGACATCATTTTTGTCTACTATGGCCATTCTTCAATGTGATACGTATTTGCAAGACATGTAGATAATAAAATTAAAAGTAATTCAGTAGACAATATTTGAAAAATGTGTACTTAATTGTTACAATCATTACAATATATATTGTTTTATTCTAGGTGCACGTAATATGTGTGGTTGTAGAAATGAAAAATTAGTTTTTTTTTCTTTCTTCAGATTGACACCTACTGGAGGCCTCCTGTGAGTTATAATATTAAATATTTATTGATGATTCGTGTTGTGTTGGAACTTTTGAGTAAAGTAAAGTTTATGTACGTGTTAGGTACCTGCAGGGTGCAGTGTGAGTGGTGTATGTAAAATACGTGAACCGCTGGTTACCTGTATATAAATTTTTACGTATGACTCGCGAGCTGGGTGAAGCGGTAGTGTTGACAGCTGTGAGCGCGGTGTTGAGGTTGTTGCGCGTGACGTCAGGACTGGTGTCACGTGGGCGGTGCGTGCGCCGACCTCCGTAGGAAATTTGGTTGAGAGGGGTGTGACATCACTGCTGGTTGCTGTGGAACATGAAGCTTGCGGTACCGTTGTTCTGAAACTTACAATGAAATGTATTAGCAGAATGCCTGCACAGTTTGTCAAAACATCTTATAAAAAAAATTTTCTTTAAATAAATAATTTATGCGACTTATGGTTATTGACATTATATTGGTAATTTAATTCTGGGTTATATTATATTTACTTGGGTGTGGCGTAGGGTGGGGTGTCCGACCTTAGAAGTTTATGTATTTAAACGCGCGTTAAAGTTCATTTATTTTTAAACTGTCGTCAAGTGATCTCTCGGGCGGTATATGAATACTAACTGGTGTTACAACTTTATGGTTACGTTACGCTTGTAAATCTAGTTCTTAGTTAATGCCTATTTTCATACAAGTAATTTTTTTTCTCTTCTGAAAATAAATTATTTTAGTTAGCTGTGTGCGCGGATAAACTCATAATTATTAAAATGTTAATATTTACGCTGGACATCAACACTTAGCCTAATTATTATATAATTACATTGATTAATAAAAAGTTAGGGTTGGAATGAAAAGTAGCAGAACGCATAGCATGTTAACAAAAACCGAGGGACATAAGTAAAACATAACGACACTTATTATGCAAATAGAATATAGTTGAGAGGAAAAAGAACATATATGAGTAATTAAAGACAGAATAATTACACTTCTACTTTAACACAAAGGGTTGGCATACAGGGGTTGGGGAAATCTGCACTCATGACTTACTCCCTGGAGGTCAGAAACGAAAGTACCCTCGTGGTATACTTTCAAAGTACTGTGTCTTAAAGAGAAGATCACAGCAAAATCCAATTGCGCCCCTACTGCCTGACCTCTGTCAAGGCTAGTAGAGCACAGAAAAATAGGCCGCTCTGGTCGGGTCACAACTCCGCCAGAGGCCCAAAGATTGCTCCGCGTCTCACGCGAAACGAAAGATTTGACCTCCTGAGTAAGTACTCCTTACAATTGGGTGGATGTGGGTAAACCATGAACGGACAAACACAGTCGAAGTGGGTGCGTCTCAAGCACTATTCCCATTTCGTTAAATACCCTTAACATTGCACACAATTAATCCATCTCACGTCAGGTTTAGCAGTCTGCGCATCAAACAATACAGTATGACTGGCATGGCGTGTCGCTAGCACGTCCGGAAGCCACGAGGATTGGCTAAGTCCTCGGATAACAGAAATGCGTAAACCCATCGGTATTCATTCTCCCCGTTTCCTTATAGCACAGGTTTGTGGGAAATACGTGAAAATATTTATAGTATGAGAAACTTAAAACTAAAATATTAAACTTAAGTTTAAAGGCGGGTGTGGCGGAAAGAAAACTGCGTGGCGTGCTTTTGCACGCTGCTTCGCAACACCGCGGCGCTCGTGCCGCGGAGAAATGCTGATGAGGGAAAATGTTGTGTCGGCAATGTCCACTGCGTGGCGTGCGCTAGCACGCTGTTTTATTTTTTCTCGCGCCCTGCGGCGCTCGAGCCGTGAGGAAGCGCTGACGAGGGAATGTGCCATCTCGGCACTTTGGTCAAGTCAACGACATATCGTCCTTCCGGTTGGCAACTCGTACCGCAATACGGGCTTTCTATCAGCGTACAAAAATTGTCATACTTAACTTGCATACCTTATTCCTAAGAATGATATGAGAAGTTTCTTAAATATATAGCATGTATACTGAGAGGAAAGTTGAATAAAATATATTTTTATCTTATCTGCATACAGTAATGGCGAACTACGTACAATATGGTGTACTGCATGGAGTTTATTAAAATTAGCATGAGTTGAAAGTTACTGTACTGAAAATGCTTACAGGATTACGATTACATTTACAGTAATAGTTAAATTTAAAATAACAATATCCAGCGCACACAGGCAATTTACATTTTAATTTATATTACTAGCTTGGTATAGCTGAGAAAAATTGTTTACACGTGAATATACGCAACTAGGGACTTGAGGTTTACACGGAAATTCTTTACATTTTAATAACGTTTGTTAATTAGGTTTCAGCTTTGTATGTTTAGATATGGGGCCGTAAAAGGTAAATTAATATTTAAACCTAAGGCATTTTAAAAGTAGACATTATGACATTATTTAAATTGGACTGCCACTTTAAAGTTTTAAGGTTAAAAGCGTACGTGGCTGAAAGTTTGCTATTATTATTACGGAAACTAGCGTGGGTGGGTGGGGAATTTATTAAATGGGGGTGGATGGTAGAGAAGCTGATGCAAGGCAGCGAGAGGGTAGGGAGGAACCAAGCCTCCACCATTGTTACGAACTAGCTTTTCAGCCAATTCGTAACAATGGCTAAATACCCGGCGCCTCCACCATTGTTACGAACTAGCTTTTCAGCCAATTCGTACATGAAAGATTATGAGAGAATGCTGGGGGCGTAACTCAAATAATGACTCGTTAATTCGGTAGTGCAAAACAGTATCTGATGAATTTATTACAATTTACGGTTATACAATTATTATTTATATTAGCATTGACCGGGGGAGCTTTACATTGAATTTAATATTATGTTTATTGTTACTTCACTCACGCCATTTTAAATAACCCTAACCGGAACGTCATCACCTTGTTAATGTTGCCGGAGGCTGATTCTAGGAGACGGTTAGCGACGGCCGGACACCCATCTTCCTGGTCTGCTTGGCTGGTAGGGTCGCCCAAAGGACTAATGATGAATGACGACAACAAGACGGTTAACGACGGCCTATATCAAGCGCGTGGTTCTGCGGCCGCGCTCAGTGACCGGTGGAGGGGATTTCTGCAACTGTCGACGACCAAATGGTGGCGTTGCACTCCCGCTCGTTTATGTTTGAAGGTGTGATCAGGCAAGCCGTTCAGCTAAGGCCTGACCACACCGTAACAATGAGAAACAATCAAATAAGAGGCAAAATTGTTTTTAAATTGTACACATACTTTATTCACCAAATTATTTTGTAATTTGTCCACGTACATGTTAAGCAACATTGGTTTACATTGACAAGAAGAAGTTTTTTAAAGTCCTTTTTTCTGCATTATTCATAAGTTGATAAACAAGATAATTGATAAGAAACAACAATTTTTTAATGAAAAATTCCCGGCCTTTTTTGTTTACATACACTGACACTCACCATGTGCCTAAAAATTTAATTAGCAATTATACATCTTTTCACACTATGTTGCTCTGCTCGAAGTACTCTTTATTTATATTGTTTGTTATTATCCACTGTCCTTCCCTATCCTCATCCGGTGAGCTTGTATTAACCTCGCACAGCAGGCTGTGACAAGTCGTGGTTCGCTCGACGTACAGAATCGGGTCAGCTTCTTTATCCGATAGGAGCCTATGCGTCTCGCCATCGCATTCTTCACTGAAGTTAAGCACTGTTTCCTGCCCCCCCTCGTCTTATTTCGTAGTCCCTATGATGGATGCCTTCTTTAGCGATGATTGTTTCACCCTTATTCAGCTCCAACAGTTCGTTGGTGCTGCATAGAATGGTTATACCCAGCATCATGTTGTACAATGCGCATTTTTCACCATCGCACTGGATTCTGTCCATAAAATACACTTTTGACTTGCCTTCGGCGTTCAAGATACTCGGGTTGTACGCAGACACCAGTGTGTAGTAGAGGCGGGAAGGATCCACACCATCGCAGTGTTCTATGTTTTTCACAGCATCATCATATCGTGTGTCGCCTAGCCAGTACTCCACTCGCTGGAACCCGGGGATGGTAGCGATAACACTTCTCCATACCTGACGCGAAGGAACTGGTGTGCATCATCTCGTGCATCGAAGATCGTAGCTGTGTGATGGGAATAGCTGTGGTGGGCGTTAACCAATTGCTGCTGGTGGCGATAGTGGTCTGCGTGGAGCCCTCGTATGTTGGAAGTCATTCGTCGCATGTCGTCGAGGTGATGGTGGTACTGNGCTGCTGGTGGCGATAGTGGTCTGCGTGGAGCCCTCGTATGTTGGAAGTCATTCGTCGCATGTCGTCGAGGTGATGGTGGTACTGGGTCGGAGACCTGGTGTGATCAGCTGCATGCGGTCGGCGATCGCTTGGTCTGAAGAACTGTTCATGTTTTTCTCTGTGCAGACCCTTCGTCGATGGAGGAGGTGGTACCCGTGGTGGCTACTGCTCCTTTGCGAAGTAGCGCCTTGCACCAGCTGCAGGAATGAGGAGTGTCCGGAACGGAATTGGTGCATCCTTCGAAGTGCTCCTTGCAGGGCAGGCATTCGCGAATAAATTCGTTTGGCTACAGGTAGGCTCAAAATCTCTAGTACATGTACCGAACTTTGTGGTGTGCATATATCAGCAAGAACTCTTTCTGTAGAAATGCCAGTTTTTTATCTGGATCCAGGGCAGCAAGTAACTGTAGCCTGCCATACGCGACGATCGCCAAGATTATTTTCTTCCCATTGGGACAGAACGCAATTATCTGCTGATTGGCGATGAGAAAATACGAGACGGAAATTAAATTGTATACTTTAAAGCGAGCAGTCGACGAAGATAGCAGCAGCAGGCAGGGTACTGGGCCCGAGGCCTTTTATACACTGGCGTATGAGTGCGTAGGAGGGGATAGGCGAATGTGCCTGATTGGCTCTGACAAACTAGCTAATGGAAAGATAGGTATGGGTTTGTAAAAGAGGGGTGGTGAAGAGGAGTTTGAGGTGGGGAATGAGTGGTTGGTGATGGCGGGATTGTAATGAGGGGGTGGGGTAACATTGGTCCAGGAGGATCTTGATGGTGGAAGGGAGGTATTGTGGTTGGGGGAGGATAGATGGCCAGTTCCGAAACTGACAGATGGATGACCAGCACAAGAAAAAGAAATGTCTTTAATGAATAAAATAATATGTAAATAAAAAGTGAATAATAAATATGTAACACAAATTTTTTTATTTCTAAGGTACACCTTTTCATAATATTTTTTAAAAAGAAAAGAAAATACTAATATTTATATATATATATAATGATGACTTTAAATTCGTATTGCATTTCTATGAAATCTTATTTCTCGTCTATAAAGGTGTCGGGTGGTCAAAATCTTATGTTAAAAATTATCACAATGCAGTAGAATAATCACGACAAAATAGTTATTAGTTTACCACACACACACTATTACTACTTTTAAACCATTGTCACAGTACATGTCCCAATAGCCAAAAGGTCTAAGACATCTTCAAGCTAACTCAAGGTTAGGCAGTTCGATCCCACCCACATCTTGACGATATTTGAGCTCCGAAATTAAAGAAACAGCGCCCCTAGCAGACAACTCTAGAACTAACATGGTTGCAGATTGAGAGCGACACCAGCGCTCCTAACAAGATGGCGGGGTCAAACGAAGGTGAGCAATAGGGTGGCACACTTCAGCAGCTATAAGCAACATTACAGTGATCAGTGGTGCATTCTAGTGGATGTCGAGATAACTACAGCATGTGGTGCACATGCGACATATGCAAAGGTGAGTAATTGGGAGACAAGATGGTGGGCGAAAACAAGGTAGTGGCTGGAAAGTGGCCAGAAAGAAATAGTGGTTGGCCACGAGGTGGTGCGCAGAAACAAGATGTCAGAATACAAGATGGCAGCTGTGACATCAACCAAGAAGGCGAATCCAAGATGACAGATGGTGCCACTGCAGTAAAGCCCCCAGCCCTTGTCCTCGGACATACCAAACCTATCTACTGGCAAGTTCAATAATAAATATTTGTAACCTAAATACAATTGTGACGCTTGTGCAGAAATCAACCTCAACACCCAGTACACACTGGGTAACTTTAATAAGGTGTGGCAAATGTGCAGTATACTATGACAGTTTCGGTAATTTGTTTCATCCACCTCGAAACAGTGATAGTTGAAAATAACTATCCTGATTTAAAACTATAAGTTGAAACAGATGGCAACACACATGGAACAGTGGACACTTGTGTCATCGCTTTCTGGTGCGGTGGAATAAAAATATATGTAGGTGTACAAAAGTGAATCAGATTTCGTTACCATTATATAAAAGTCACTTACAACTATATTCGTTGGTCAGTATATTGGTATCCATAATTCTAAGTGGTAATATATCCGAGTNTTACAACTATATTCGTTGGTCAGTATATTGGTATCCATAATTCTAAGTGGTAATATATCCGAGTTTAGAGCATTACTATACATGTCCCTGGAGCTGGATGGCGAGTCGGTCGTAGGACTGAAAGATTTTCAAATTTACAATTATATTTCGCACATAGAAGAAAATGTGAACGCCAATTCCATTACATAATGACAGGTGATGTGAAGAAAATCAGTATTCTCACCAAGGCATACACAATGAAGGACAACGCCATTTCCATCAAGAAATCCGTACTGTCAGCCGTGAAATTAGAACTAAGTCGTATCCCAAACATATAGAAGACAGAAGTATTTCTCATCGGTAAAGTCGATTTCACATAACCGGATACCATCGANCATATAGAAGACAGAAGTATTTCTCATCGGTAAAGTCGATTTCACATAACCGGATACCATCGAGCTCGTGCTGAGACTCCAGTCGCGTATCTACAAACCCACAATACAAACAAATCGTCACGGTCTTAAAACTTATTTCCGGTGCACATGTTAGCATATCTGCAATTGGGAAGGCGGCTGCTACATCAACAGCAAAACAAGAAATATTTTCTACGAGGTCACAAAAATGGCCCCACCAAGTAAAAAACTGGTCGAAGTTCTAAAAAGCATAATTTACATTCCCGTGATCGTGAAGAGAGTGCATGAAGTGGTCGTGACAATCGTGGTTCAGAACAATAAACAGATAAATTTCAGAAACGAAGAACTCACTCTGCACTTCTTTAATTCGAGGGAGGGTCCGAAGAGTAACCCCTCCCTCAAATACCACAGCAATCGGCCAAAAACTGTGGCTTCAAGAGCCGAAAAACATAAACCCCCTCTCTCCTTAGGGGTACCGAAATTTTTTCAAAAGGGTATAACTGATCCAACGGCCGAGGAAAGGACAGAAGACAACAGCCCTCATACCAAATCCCACCGCAATCCGCCAAAAACTGCAGTTTCATGAGCCTAAAAACAAAAATGCCCCCCTAACCTCAGGGGTACCGACATTTTTCCAAAAGGGCATAATTAACCCAATGGCCGAGGGAAGGTCCAAAGAGACAGCCCTCCCACAAATCCTGGCGAAATCGACCGAAAACAGCGTCTTCCAGCACCGACCAAAGTTAAAAACACACCTCTCTGGTCGCAACATATTATTCCTGGGTATTAGAGGGGGGTGGTGGTGACGGGGGGATCGAAAGAGGAAGGTTTAAAGTTGTCCACAAACTAAGTTCCAACCCTCTACCCCTTAAGGGTGGGGCGTTGCACGCACCTTAAGTCACGCTTTAAACTTCCGTTCTAGATTAATGAAAATGACCAGGAGTCAGCCGGCAGAATTCGCGGGTTCACAATCCTTGGGTGAGGCTATAAACTGGTGCAATTTGAAACCAACCCTTTTTTTTTTGGACAGAGTGTAATTGTATTAATGTTTTCCTAGGTGGCCCGCATAACCCGCATTCTTACTCAAGAACGGTGAAGCATGAACATGCGTGCAACCTCAAACCCAGGTGATAAATCCAAAGTGCTATAAGCTCTGTAAGTGTATGGTATAACCCGCGTTATACCCTAGAATGGTGAAGCATGTGCATGCACGCAATCTGAAACCCGGGTCATAAATACGGCCTGCTATAAGCTTGGTATGTGTACCACATAACTCGCATTTTTCTCAAGAACCGCGAAGCATGTACATAAGTGCAATCTAAAAACGAGGTCATAAATACGGCCTGGGATATGCTTGGTAAGAGTAGAGTTAATTGCGGAATGAATTCCGAAATTATCGTACGAAATACCTATATGTGTAGTGTGGATCTAAAACTTGTTATTTTCAGGCCTATAGGTAAAGTTGGGCTGGATTAGACCATTATGATACACATTCCGAAATGATCATTAAAAAAAACGAAGTTTTGGTACACTTTACCATAATTATGGTGCGCAAAATATTAACCAAGTGATTTTGTACCATAGTCATGGTACATATTATGGTACAACATAATGTTGCCGACGTTTATTCAAAAGGGGCTAACTAACTGTGAACCGAGGTAGTGTCCAACGAAACAGCCCTTCCTAAAATCCTGACTAAATCCATCGAAAACGGCGGCTTAAAGAGGCGAAAATTTTTGAAAACAGACCCCTCCGCCCTTCGCATAACCTCCCTTGGTGGTAGAACGGCGGAGGAGGTGATTGGGGGTATCGAAATAGAAAGGTTCAATGGTGGGCACAAACTAAGTTCCGGCACTCTACCTCTGAAGGGTGGGGAGCTGCACCCCCCCCCCAAAGTCACCCTTCAAACTTCCGTTCTTGATTAAAGAAAATGACCAACCACGAGTCAACCTGCGGAATCCACGGGTTCACTATATTCTTGAGTGAGGCAGGTAAACGGGTGCAATTATAAGCCAACCCTTTTTTTTGTACAAGTGTAATTTTTTTAATGTTTGTCTAGGTTTGCACATGGGTGTACATGCATGCAACCTGAATACCAGGTCATAAATACAGCCTACGATAAGCTTGGTAAGTGTACCATATAACCCGCGTTTTACTCAAGATAGGTGAAGCATGTACATGCGTGCAATCTGAAACCCAGGTCATAAATATGGCCTGCAATAAGCTTGGAAAGTTTACCGCATAACCGCCTTTTTACTTAATAACGGTGAAGCATGTACATGAGTGCAATCAGAATCCCTGATTTTAAATACAGCCTGCGATAAGCTTGGTAAGTGTAGAGTCCATTGCGGAATAAATTCCGAAATTATCTTACAAAATACTTATATGTGTGGCGTAGATCTAATACTTGTACTACCTAACCATGTTCATTCAAGTCCTCTAGGATAAGTTGAGCGGTGCAGAGACCATTATGCTACGAATTTCTAAATGATAGTACAAAATACCGAATTTTTGGTACACTGTACTATAATTATAGTGAGTGAAGTATAGATCAAGTGAATATATACCATATTTATGTTACATATTGTGGTACACCATTATGTTACCAAAATTTATTCAAAAGAACGTAACTAAATCTGAACCGAGGATGTGTCAAAAAGGACCAGCCCATCCACAAATCCTGACGAAATCCATTGAAAACAGCAGCTTCCAGGGGCGAAAATGCTCGAAAACAGACACCTACGGACACCGCATCACCTCCCTGGTTGTGAATTGGANTATTCTTGAGTGAGGCAGGTAAATGGGTGCAATTATAAGCCAACCCTTTTTTTTGTACGAGTGTAATTTTTTTAATGTTTCTTTAGGTTTGCACATGGGTGTACATGCATGCAGCCTGAATACCAGGTCATAAATACAGCCTGCGATAAGCTTGGTAAGTGTACCATATAATCCACATTTTACTCAAGATAGGTGAAGCATGTACATGCGTGCAATCTGAAACCCAGGTCATAAATATGGCCTGCAATAAGCTCGGAAAGTTTACTGCATAACCGTATTTTTACTCAAGAACGGTGAAGCATGAACATGAGTGCAATCAGAATCCCTGATTTTAAATACAGCCTGCGATAAGCTTGGTAAGTGTAGAGTCCATTGCGGAATGAATTCTGAAATTATCTTACAAAATACCTATATGTGTGGTGTAGATCTAATACTTGTACTACCTAACCATGTTCATTTCAGTCCTCTAGGTAAAGTTGAGCAGTGCAGAGACCATTATGCTACCAATTTCTAAATAATAGTACAAAATACCGAATTTTTGGTACACTGTACTATAATTATGGTGTGTGAAGTATAGATAAAGTGAATATATACCATATTTATGTTACATATTGTGGTACACAATTATGTTACCGAAATTTATTTAAAAGAATGTAACTAAATCTGAACCGAGGATGTGTCAAAAAGGACCAGCCCATCCACAAATCCTGACGAAATCCAGCGAAAACAGCGGCTTCCAGAGGCGTAAATGCTCGAAAACAGACACCTACAGACGCCGCATCACCTCCCTGGTTGTGAATTGGAAGGGGTGTGGGGGTGATCGAAAGATGAAGAGTCAAAGGTGTGCACAAACTTTGTTCCAGCACTCTACACATTTTGTTTTTTTTATTTTTGACACAGTATAATTATATTAATGTTGTCCTAGGGTGCTACAATAAATGCTATAACTGCTGATCTCAAAAGAAGCAATGCCCGCCTAAGCCACGTTTTTTATTAACAATTGTGAAGCATCTACAAGCGTGCAATCTCAAACCCAGTTAATAAATATGGCCTTGGCATATTTGCGTTCAATCTAAAAACCAATTCTAAAATATGGTCTGCGATAATTGTTGGCCTCAAAATAAGCACGGCCCATGTAACCCTCGTTTTTAGTTAAAAATACTCTGTACTTTAATTAATGAATGCGAAAGATTGACCAACTGACTTTGTACGATATTTATGGTACATAATATGAAACACTTTTATAGAACTGACATTAATCCAAAAAGGCCTAACTAACTTTAACTAGAGGGAGGGTCCGAAGACTCACCCCTCCCTCAAATCCCATCGCAATCAGCCGAAAACTGTGGCTTGAAGAAACAAAAAAATATAAGTGCCCTCCTCCCCAAAGGGGTACCGAAATTTTTCCAAACAGGCATAACTGACCCAAAGGCCGAGGGAAAGTCCAAAAAGACAGCGCTCCCTCAAATCCTAGCGAAATCGCCCGAAAACTGCGACTTACAGCACCGACCACAGTTAAAAACGCTCCCCTCTGGTCGCAGCATCTCCTCCCTGGGTGTTAGAAAATAGGATGGGGTGGTGGGGGCGATCGAAAAGGAAGGTTCAAAGTTGTGAACACATTTTTTCCAACCCTCTACCTCTTAAGTGTGGGGGGCTGCGCGCCCCCAAATTCACCCTTCAAACTTCAGTTTTTGATTAATGAAAATGACCAGGGGTCGGCCCGCGGAATCAGCGGTTTCACTATCCTTGTGAGAGGCAGGTAAACAGGTGCAATTTGAAACCAAGCCTTTTTTTTTGAACGAGTGTAATTGTATTAATATTTTCCTAGGTGTGGACGTTGGGGTTCATGCGTGCATCCTGAAACCCAGGTCATAAATACGGTCTGCGATAAACTTGGTAAGTGAAATCGCATAACCGCCTTTTTACTCAAGAACAGTAAAGCATGTATGTGAGTGCAATCTGAAACCCAGAACATAAATACGGCCTGCGATAAGCTTGGTAAGTGTCGAATCCATTGCGGAATGAATTCCGAAATTATCGTACCAAATACGTATATTTATTGGTATATTGGTGCAGATGTAATACTTGTACGGCCCATCCATGTTCATTTCAGGCGCATAGGTAAAGTTGGGTGGTGCAGAGGGCATAATGCTATGAATTTCGAAATTATGGTACAAACTACCAAAGTTTTGGTACACTGTAACGTAATAATGGTGCGCGAAATATGGGTTAAGTGATTTTGTATCATAGTTGTGGTACATATTAAGGTACATCATTATGATAACGACATTTATTCAAAAGGGCCTAACTAACTGTGAACAGAGGTAGTGTCCAAAGATAAAGCCCTTTCTTAAATTCTGACGAAATCCTTCAAAAACGACGGCTTCCAAAGGCGAAAATGTTTGAAAACAGACCTCTCCGATCGCCGCATCTCCTCCATGTTGATCGTTAGGGGAGGGGGTGGGTGGGTTATCCAAAGAGGAAGGTTCACAGGTGTGCACAAACTTTGTTCCAGCACTCTACCCCTTAAGTGTGGGGCACTGCTGCCCCCAAAGTCACCCTTCAAACTTCCATTCTCGATTAATGAAAATGACCAGGGGTCTGCCCGAGGAATACGTGAGTACACTATCCTTGGGTGAGGCTGGTAAACGGCTGCAATTTGAAAACCACTTTTATTTTTCTCCAATTTTTTGACAAATTTTAATTCTATTAAAGTTGTCCTAGGAAGCTACAATAACTGTGATAAATGCTGACCACAAAAGAAGCAGGGCCCGCCAAAACCCGCGTTTTTAGTTAACAATTGTGAAGCATCTACATACGTGAAATCTGAAACCCAGGTCATAAATATGGCCTGGGCAGGTACTTGCGTACTATCTGAAACCAATTGTTAAATATGGCCGGCGATAAGTACTGGCCTCAAAAGAAGCAGGACCCGCGTAATCCGCGTTTTTAGTAAACAATTAAGAAGCATCTATATGCATTCAATCTGAAACCTACGTCATAAATATGGCCTAGGCAGGTACTTGCGTATAATCTGAAACCAATTGTAAAATATGGCCTGCGATAAATGTTGCCCTCAAAAGAAGCAGGGCCCGCGTAACACACGTTTTTAGCTAACATTTGTGAAGCATTTACATGCGTGCAATCTGAAACCCATGTCATAAATATGGCCTGACCAGGACTTGCTTTCAATCTGAAACCAATTATAAAATATGGCCTGCAATAAGTGCTGGCCTCAAAAGAAGCAGGGCCCGCATAACGCCCATTTTTTGTAAACATTTGTGAAGCATCTACTTGCGTGCAATCTGAAACCCTAGTCATAAATATGGCCTGGGCAGGTGCTTGCGTACAATCTGAAACTAATTCTAAAATATGGCCTCGAATAGTGCTGGCCGCAAAAGTATCTGGGCCTGTGTAACCCGCGTTATTAGTCAACAATTTTGAAGCATCTACATGCGTGCAATCTGAAACACAGGTCATAAATATAGCCTGGGCAGGTACTTGGGTACAATCTGAAACCAATTCCAAAATATGGCCTGTGAATAGTGCCGGCCACAAAAGAAGCTGGGCCCGCATAACACGCGTTCTTAGTCGAGAATGGTGAAGCATCTTCATGCGTGCAATCTGAAACCCAGGTCATAAATATGGCCTGCGATACGCTTGGTAACTATTGAGTCCATTGTGGAATGAATTTCGTAATTATAGTACCAAATACCGATATTTGTTGGGGCAGATCTAATAATGGTACGGCCCTACCATGTTCATTTCAGGCCTAAAGATACACTTCAGCGGTAGTGAGTCGATTATATTTCGAATTTCTAAATTATCGTACAAAATACCGAAGTTATGGTACACAGTTATTTAATTATGGTATGCGAAATATGGGCAGTGACTTTGTACGATAGTTATGGTACATTTTATGGTAAACGTTTATGGTACTGACATTTATCCAAAAGGGCCCAACTAACTTTATGACGAGGGAGGGTCCGAAGGGTCACCCCTCCCTCAAATCCCACCACAATCGGCCGAAAACCATGGCTTCAAGAGCCAAATTAATTAAATGCTCCCCCTCAGGGGTACCGACATTTTTTCCAAAGGGCATAACTGACCCAATGGCTGAAGGAAGGTCAAAAGAGACAGCCCTCCCTCAAATCCCCCCACAATCGGCCAAAAAACATATATGCCCCCCTCCTCTCAGAGGTAATGACATTTTTACAAAAGGGTATAACTGACCCTACAGCCGACGGAAGGTCCAAAAAGACAACCCATCCTCTATTCCTACCGAAATCGGCTAAAAACGGTGCCTTCAAGAGCCTAAAACATAAATCCCCCCTCCTCCCAGGGTTACCGATATTTTTCCAAAAGGGCATAACTGACCCAACGGCCGAGGAAAGGTCCAAAGAGACAGCATTCCCTCGTATACCACTGCAATCGGCCTAAAACTCTGGCTTCAAGAGCCTAAAAACATTAATGCCCCCCTTACCACAGGGGAAAAGAAATTTTTTCGAAAAGGGCATAACTGACCCAACGGCCGACGGAAGGTCCAAAAAGATAGCCCTCCCTCAAATCTCACCGAAATCGGCCGAAAACTGTGCCTCGAAGAGACTAAAAACATATATGCCCCCTCCTCTCAGGGGTACGAACACATTTTTCCAAAAGGGCATAACTGACCCAACGACCGAGGGAACATCGAAAAAGACAGCCCTCCCTCAAATCCCACCGCAATCGGTCGAAAAATGTGGCTTCAAGAGCCAATAATATATATGCCCCCCTCGTCTAAGAGGTAACAACATTTTTCCGAAAGGGCATAACTGACCCAACGGCCGAGGGAAGGTCCAAAGAGACAGCCCTCCCTCAAATCCCACCACAATCGTACGAAAACTGTGGCTTCAAGGACATAAAATCATAAATTCCCCCCTCCCCTATGGGGTACCAACATTTTTCCAAAAGGGCATAACTGACCCAGCACGCCAGCCTCGGGGTATGAGTCGTCTGTAGACGCCTCGCGTTCGAACACTGAACTTACAGACCCAGGAAAGAACAACAAAACGTTTTCGGAAATGTGATCCGTTAGGGTCTGTTTGGTCTGAGTCGGTATCAAGCCCAACCCCCTTGTATGATAATTGTATAGCCTTAAGGCTAAAGGGACTTTGAGATGAGCAGGAAGCACGTCTGAACTCACCTTATGGAGGACTAAAACCATTGCCACTCCTCCATGGTGTGCTAACGTCGCATCTCATGGCGCATTAGCTTCACCTTCCCTCTGCCTTTATCCAGGCTTGGGAACGGCAACATCACTGCATGTGAGCCATGCTAACATACAATGATGCAGGCTGCATTACAGGTGATTCATCAAGTGTTGTAATGTGTATTCGTTTGTGGGCAAGTGAACATTTAATACTTTGTGTACGTGATTTTAAGAAGAGAGTGTGTTCTGTCGCGGAAATGGGGAAAGCTATATGTACCCACATATTGTTGAAAATTAATCTGCAGTGCCGAGGACCCTTCCTCATGTCGTTGGCTAGCACACAGAAGTGTCGACGGACTTAATGGAAGTCAAGTCTTCGGCAAATGGTGTGCCACTGAGGAGGTCAAAGCGTTCGATGTAGAGTAGCAGAAAAGCACTTGTTAATTTGCCTGGAGCAGGTGGACAGAAGGAGAGGTGTTTATTTGTAGAAAAGGTGTTTTATTAAAGAAGGGAAAGGTTTTGTTTATAAGAAGGAAGAGGTGGTTTGTTTTAGGATAGGTTAGGCCGGAATATCCGGGTACACCACATTCAGAGTGAATGTTTTGTTATGGTGATGTTTTTGCAGGACGATGCCGGATGATGGTTTAGCCAGCACCGACACAGAGTCGAAGCTCTTAGCACGGGACAGTGCGACATACAGCTGTCCGTGGCTGAACACTGGATGTGGAAGGTAAATCCCTATGCGGTCGAATGTCTGACCTTGGCTTTTGTTTATCGTCATGGCAATTGCCAAGCGGACAGGAAACTGTCTGCGACTGAAAGAAAAAGGAAAGTCAGCCGGGGAATACAAAAGTTTATTTCTGGGAATGTAGGCCCTGTCGCCCTTGTAAGACCCAGTGAAGATCTTTGCATCAATGACATAATCGGACATGTTGACCACCAACTACCTGGTCCCATTACAGAGTCCGTGCATGGTGTCGAGGTTTCTTATTAACATTATGCAGCAGCCAACTGCGAGGGTGAGTGAATGTGGTGGTAAAGAAGACACAGTCAGCTTGTTGAGAAACTCAACAGGGACACTCATGGAATCGCTTTCGCTGTCCTCTAGCTGGTATTGGCTGAGGAATATTCTGTTCTCTCAACTCAGGCGGGACACCGTGGTGGCGTTGATGTCATCTACATTTTCGTTTCTCGGACAGAGGATCGCCCTCACACTTATGATCTGCAATCAGCAAAACAGGAACCACTCTGTCAATGCGCAGCAATAGTAGAAGCACTTGGACACCATTCAGTACCTCCTCAGTTAGCACCTCATGTCCGAAGACGTGGTTGCAGATGTCACCATTGTGGGGAAGCACTAACATCTGTGGTAGCTACATGTAGCCATCGGGCAGGCCGGGGATGGGCGGAAGTGTCCCCTCGCCGATTCGCAGCAGGAACTGCTGGAACTCCTCTTGCCCTTGGTTGACCCTTCATTGTGTTCTGTTTCAACTTCAAATTGTAGCAGGTCGTGTACATGGCATAAATTGGGGAATGGAAGCCCGAAATCGGCGAAGGATTTGTTAAACACACCAAGCCTGAACTGAATGTGGATGAGTGCTCTATTTTCAGAAGCCTCTACATCGTCAGATGTGTCATCAAGCAGATATGGTTTAAGGTTGTTAAACCTTAGTAGTAGGCCTGCTATGTTGCAGTAAATGAGAATGTGGGTGAACGAAACTCTCAAGCGCCCAGGAACGCTCCACCTTGCAGCTTCGTGCATGGTGACCTAGTATATGTCGTCTCTGTCAAGCGGTAGCAGGTCGAGACACGCCAATTTGTACGTTAGATCTACAGTATGCCGCACAGTGCAGAAGTACTCGAAGGAAGTGGGACCTCTCACATTGTGCAGAAGCAGCCTAAGGCATAGTAGCTCCTCGTTCGCCTGAGGGCTTACTTGGTGAATCCGAGAAATAGTGTTGAATCCACCCTTCTCTGTTGCCTTCCAGATATGCTGCTTCTCGAGCCAACAGAAGTGGTTTGGATACTGGGAATATGTCACGTGTAGTGGACACAGCCTTGTCCCACACTCACCGCCACCACGGTGTGCATGCAACTTGTTTTCAGAGTTTTAAAGAAAGAATGCTGTGAGGTGCGTGTGCTTGTCACGCAACCTCTCCAATGCACCAGCTACATAATTTTCGGCAATGAAAACTGATTGCCTGTTCTCAAAATGAATATTGAGCCTGAACACAATTATGTTCTTGTCTGCCATTTTGTACGACTACAAATGCCAGCATGCTTCTGGTGAACTGACGTACCTGCAATCGAGGTAAGATGTCACCTCGTCATGGACAATGTCTCCGACTTGCAGAACTGCAGAGTCGTGTCCTTTATGGATGTATTTGTAGAGGTACTTTGTCGCTTGAAAGGAGGAACACACTTCAACGTTAGTGTGGCAATGATACTGCAAAAGCAGATATAGGTTATAAGGCACGATGTGCCTGTTGTCGTACACCTTGTTGCCGATGGTAGCAGCAGCGGCATTGTCCGGTTATTTGTATTGGACAAAGCCATGGTAGTGGAGCGGGGTCTCTGCCCGAAAAGCTTTCGGGAAGTGGAACCTGCAACCTCCATCCCTGTGACAGGGTGCAGATGGCCCACACTTGGTGTGCAGTATGTGGGTTTTCACCAATGGGTATAGCTCAGGTTCCACCTCTCTGTCCGGCATGTCAGCTCGGACAGCGGCATCGGCAGTTTCAGGCATCGCGAACTTGTCGCCTTTTGATAAAATGAGCAGGATGTGAGTGTGAGGCTTTCCCCGCTTCTGAAATTCAATTGTATAGGTGAAGGCATCCACCTTGCCAAACACTTTTTGTGGATGTCATCCATTAAAGCATCAAGTTTACATTTGAATACTCGGCATACAACATCAAGCCGATGGCATGCCTGCTGGCAGCCCTCCAGCGACAGCACAATCACCGGCCACTTCGGATTGCAAGTAAAAGTAGTGAACATATCTGGTCTGCCAAAGTGGTGCATGATAGCTACCGAGTCCTGATACCATTGATACATGTGTCTATGCGACCCATAGAAAGACGAAGGAAGTATCACAACTTTGCCAACTCTGACATGAGCAGCATCAGCTTTCCTCTGCACATGTTAGTGAAGACCCAGGTATTCCTCAACTCTGAGCTTGTCTTGGTTCTGTCTTATGTACCATATCCTCAAGGCTTCCGCGACAGTAAGCATCAACGATAAACTGTTGGAACAGTTTTCCAGAATGGTGCAGGGTTGAAAACCTGCGCTTCTGCATTATGCGATATAAGCATAGAACTGATTGCAGGTTACTGTGTTGCGAGTCGTGCTCACAATGAAAGAGTGGCCGAGGCCACAGATGTACCCATGTTATCCGTGTGGGAACAGAGAGGGTAAGTCATCGGGTCTGCCAAGGCAGTGAGGTGACTTATTGCCTGCACCGGCCTATCATTAGGATAAATCCTGATATGGTGCCGTAAGGGTGGGACATCACCTACCTCATTCAGAGCAACAGGAAGGTTGTATATGTTGGGATCCTTGTTCAGGCCCGGCTTGATTGTCAAAGGTGACCTACCTCAAAGGGCGACCCCTCCGCGTTGACCCCTCTTCCTCCGCCCCCATCACCTGATGCATCGACTTGTGGATCTGGGCCAAAGGATTGATCTCACCAAAAAGATATTCCAGCATTTCCAAAATCCCAAGCTGGCAGGGCTTGTGCTGATGCACCCGGGCATCATTCGTTGCATCCACATCGATAAAGTAAAGTTGATTATACCGATGGTCTGTGCACTCCACTGGATGTGCAGCCCCAGATGTGAGATGATGCACTTGTCCATGAATTTGAAATGTGTACACAGATAGGCGAGGTGATTCAACGAAGCCGTCTGGACAGAATAAGGCGAACGATAATGCTGCATAGTAGTTCCTGATGAACTGTCTGTAATCAGCACTCTCATCTGAATCGCCCGTGAGAAGTTCCCGTACGACAGCAGGACACTCACCGAGAGGAGGTAGCTCGACCTTGCCCCTCATGCAACACATGGTGAACACACTATCGCGTTTTATGCCTTCACTTGCAAAAAAGAGTGCGCCACAATGCCTACACTCATTATCCATCTGGCCTATGTCGTGTACCTCGACAGCAACGGGCCCACCTCTACGGGTAGCATGGTAGTGCCGTGAATGATACGTTCTTGGTCTAGACCTTGTAAGAGGCACCTGTTCCTCTTGGAGGATGAGCAAAGGTGCATTTTCCTCTTCGTAAAAGGGCCCCAGCAAACCCTTTGTTGTTTCGTCATCCAACAGGATTGACTCTGTTAAGATGCTTGGGTCAGAAGGCACAGCAGGTGGTTTAGGAGGATGTGAATGTCCAGTACCAGAGGCTACACGCGAGCCTGTTTTTCGCTATCCTCTTGTTTGCACAAAGTGTGTATCAGGGGCGTGGGAAGGCCCTGCCACTTTGCTATAAGGAAATATTGTAGGAGGTCGCACTCCTCGGATGAGTGTGCGTGTATCTCGCCTTCCCCTTGTTTGCACAACAGGTGGGTCAGGGGCGTGGGAAAGACCTGCCACTTGGCTGTCGTGAAATATTGTTGGAGGCTGCTCTCCTCGGACGGGTGTTGACATCCTCACAGGTGTTGACACGTGAGATATTTCTGACTGAGACACACGGTCTGATTGCTGAGACAAATGTTCTCGTGACAAACGCTTGAAGAGGCGATTCTTTTCTTTTTGTGACCGTGTGGCCACACTTTTCCACTTCTTAACGTTTGGCTACGTAACACGAATGTCCAAATTACAAATTCACATTGTCAATGTTTACAGAAACAGGGGTTGTCACCTGCCATGGTATAGAATCAGATGCACCTGACACACTGTCTGATGGTTCAGAACACTTTGCTCTTGACAAATGCTCGTTCACAGAAACAGGGGTTGTCACCTGCGGTTGTTTGTTTGCTACCTGCGATGGTACAGAGTCAGATGAAACTGACACACTGTCTAATGGTTCAGAACACTTTGCTCTTGACGAAAGCTTATTAATGCTTATCTTTTCCTTTTGAGACCGGGTGACAGGACTTTGTCACTTCTTAATCTTGGGCATCGCGATGCGATTGTCCAAGTAACACTCGCAAAAGCCACACAATGTCAAAGTTTACAACAGCAATGTTCCTGGAGGTGGACTGAGATTCACTTTTACAACACAACAAATAAGTTTTTTTTTGTGACTAGGTAAACAATACTGATTAAATATCATGAAGTAAAATATTTTAAAATAATTAAATTAGATTTCTTAATAAAATATTTGAGAGAAGCTTTTTAATTTTTAATGTGTACTGTACATAATTATCAAAATAGAAACAAAAACGAGCTGAATGTCTGAGCAATAAATTAATTCTTGCTGTTACTGGCAATTAACTTAAGTATTTTAAAATATCATTATCATACCAAAAAAACTTAATAAGAATATAATAAGATATTGAAAATCATTGAGCTGATACCCGCACTGAAATGTCTGGTTTGCTATTAAGGTGGTTTACAATCCTTCATTCACATCTTGCAGTAAAAATTGGCATCTGTAATTTGGTACAAAGAAAATATAGTTAACATAGTTCTGCCATATTAATTAAAAACATGATTTCACAATTATGACATTATTGCATTATCAGAAATTATTATTATTTCCTGCTATCTGGCCAAGAATTTGGTTCATGTAACGTCACTTGAAACACGGAAGCACATATATACAATTTGCAGATCTCTATAACTTTGGTTTTAAGTCCGCATGTATAGAAGGAATATAATAAAATTAGAAATAACACAGTATAGAGATATTATTTTTAGCACAAAGTTAACGAGTTGTCGTATCTAAGTAAACACTCGTCGTACAATGTTCATAACCACAACTTGCGACTGAAAGCTAATCTTGTCGCAATTTCATAATCACAGTCGGCTCTATATTAATGAATCAATTGCTTCGTTGCATTTATTTTCCTGTTTCTAGATAATGACGAAGTGTATGTATTGTAGCCGATTATGGGGCATGTCATATGGCATGCGGAGGCAGGAGTTTATCGCTATATTGTTAGGCGCGGGTGGCGGCCATGTTGGTCGGTGCCTTCCACTTTATAGGTAGGCGTCATAGCCAGGGCTGGATGCCATGTGTAATGTTCTTCCCTCTGTCATCCCTAGAAATTTTTAGTCTTATAAAAATTGTATTTATAATAAATGTATTATTAAAAAAATATTTCAATAAAAAATTAAAAAGTATCGGCCCGATACATAGAATTTTTAATAATTATATCGGTTTAGAGTGTCGTTGCTGATCGTAATTCAATTTTTCAAGGAAATTGAAAAAAAAAAAATAAAACCTCCATCTTCGTATTTGTGAAGACGCAGCTTGAGGCTACCTTGCCCGAATTTCGATATGCTGTAACTCACTCTCGATGATCGGCGATGAACTGATTGAACACACTCCTGTACATCCCAGTATACAGCGGAGAGTCCTTAACGATCATCAAAAACCCATATTTCTCTTTCCAGCAGAAGGCACACAGCCTCTTAAAATCTGATAGTATAATGTCCGTATTGACGTGATCATTGTAAACATGCTGCAAATTCATATTGTACATGTGAAAAAACACCAACATGTTTTCGTTGTCGTAGAGAAGCTGTTTGCGTATGCGCAAATAAGACTGGCCGAGGTACACAGAGTCCACCTTCGCATGGCATTCCATGCTGAATTATTCTTGAATAAAAAATTGTTTCTAGAGTGCAATGTTATCGAAGACAAATATCGAGTTTTCCAATGCTTTGTTTGGAGGCACCAGATTCTCATTTTCGCTGTATGGGAAAAAACCCATGCCTTCCATGGCCTGCAATACAAGTGGCAATCTCTGGTATTTCGAATTCTGGAACGATTTTGATTGTAGGTATATGTTCTCGAACCAAAGGCCGTTCGGTTCTTCCTGTAGGCTCTGTAGAATGCATATTTTCCAACAATTTGATCGTTCTGTGATGATGCAGCACACTGTATTCGGAAATAGGCTTTCATGTTACAATTCGTGAGAAATATCTTCATCTTCAGCATGAATGCATATGGGTTCTGTAACATCTTGCTTGACAATATGTATGTTACCACTACTATCTTGTGATGTGTGTTGTGCTGATTGTGGTGCTAACTGTAGTGCGTGTGGTGATTGTGGTGCATGTTGTACTGATTATGGTTGCATTGAAACAGTACTTAAAATTTTAGAACGTCTCTTTAAAGCATTCCTCTAGGTAAACTGATGTTGACAAGATTTGCATTAGAAATACATTCTTGAAGTTTTCATCTTGCAGGTCACTTTCATCTTGGAATATATTGTTCGAGCTGCACATTCCTGGATACAGATTCTGCGGATTGTGAACCAAGCTAGCTAAAAGGCTGTCATGCAACAAGACAGGCATAAATGCCCTGGATGAGATGTGCAAGCAGCACGACACCCGCGTATTCCAAGCACAAGGTTCTGGAAGCTAGGCACCAGGCAGACAAGATTCTTGCACAACAGGCAGATTAAATAAGAAGTTCATCAGACACCAGACTCGGGAAAAAATTGCCGAATGGGGTGTGTCCAACGTGATGAAGTCCAAGGTGCGATAAGAGCAAGATAAAGACATGCTAAAATGGGATCAGGTACTGAAAGCAATAGAAAGGAACAAGTGAAACAAAAAGCAGTGACAAAAGGAAGAAGATCATGCATGGTTTAGAAAACATCTACCAGTGGATTTTTCAATTTCTTTCGCCTGCACTCAGGGCCTTTGGGGGCCTAATCGGAGAGACAAGTGGTATCGTCCGAGCCATAAACACAGCATCGAACGAAGGGAAGCATTTGTCCGAGGCACAAAGACACAATTCAAATATGGAAGCTATCACCATAGGTAAAAAAAAAATGGCTATGAACTCTACCTATGGCCATGCCTAGTTGGAGGCAGAAATGTGCAAAAGCAACACAGCAGGATGACGCATTAATGAAATCTCTACCAAAACAACAACTCACAAATGTGGATTTGGAACTGTTTGCACGCAAATTGGAAATACTGCATTTCAGGGGAGTGTTTATGAAAAATGCTGTGCCCCCTAAATCCAAGAGTGACGAATGTGCCATAATTAATCTGGACATGGCAGCCAGGCCCGGTAAACACTAGGTAGATTACATAACAAAGGGAAAACATGCACACTTTATGACAGTTTTGGGAATTTTCTTCCTCCACCCGAACTAAGATGGTACCTGAAATATACCAAACAAATTTAAAATTACGAAACGAAGCAGATGCCTAACATGTGGAACTGTGTACATTTGGGTCTTCGCTTCTTGATTCGCTCGTACATGTAATTGTATAAAATGGCTATACATTGCTAGGAAACCATCAGTCCTGTCGATTATGCTTACCTTGATGGTTCGTAGCATTGAGCTACGTGCGGTACATTTTCCACCACTCTACCTGAAGGGAGGATGGTGCATTGACCTGATCTATTTTCAAACCTACAAGGCCANGCATTGACCTGGTCTATTTTCAAACCTACAAGGCTATACCAAAAATCTATGAAAAAACTGGAAACTGTACCTCGTAAAAAGTAGTAATATTTCAAATGAGGTGTCGCTGCCCATAGGCTCTTATGAAGTAGACGACATTGTAAGGTACATTGAAGATTCTCTATCCCCCAACACAGAATTCGAACTACATGGGAACCTCAAAATTCTGAACAGTGTCATTAGATTCAGCGAAGTTATCGACTATATGAAACCTGATACTATCGGACCGATACTGTCATTCGATTCACTCATCTACGAAACTGGCAAAACACACGTGTTGTCGCGGCCTTTAAACATCTTTCCGGTCAATGTGATATAAATAAAATGTAATTTGGCCAGTGGCACATACTTCAATTGCAGGCCAAGCAATATGCTGCACGAATTTTCGCCTATTGTCTCTCCTGGTTTTAAAATGGTAGTAGCGCTGCAAAGCATCAATTACGTTCCAGTTGTCGCGCAGAGAGCACACAAGTTGGTGGTGACAGTCGTCAACAAGCAGAGAGAGTTGGTGAATTTTCGAAACGAAGAAATCAGGCTATGCCTGCATTTCATAAGATGGGAATAAGATATCAAACATGATGCAAAACCTGCAATCAGTATGCCACAAATCTCCAAGGAGTTAACACATGCTAGCGAGATTTTTCTTGGAAGTCTCGGCTTCAAAGTCAATCGTCTTGGAAGATTGTAAACATTGAAGAACTGGTGGTTTTTGAAGAGAGTGTAATGAAGGCGGAACTTCGTGTGTGTCAGTCTTTCCTGATAGGACCATACCCACTACTATAGGATGTTCGGATAGAAGTCCAACATCAAGATATCTGCTCCTCTTCCTTGCATGTCTTTCCTGCGAATTAGGGGGACTCTTGACGAAAGAAGATGGGTCCAAACCGACATCGACTAAAATACCAAGCAATGGAAGTGAGCCAGTCGCCAGATGTGGGCATAACCTCAACGAAAAAAAATTACTTTTCACTCATGCCGAATAAGCCATCTGCAGCCAAGATTGAATGCTCGGGAATCGAAAATCACTAAAGTTTTCTTAAATACCCTGGAGGCAAGTTCGAAGTGTGCGTCCCACTCTCCAAGCTATTGGGATTTGCTGAAGACTACAAACGATTTTACTTAATACGAGACAGGAACTGGTGCTGCTTCTAGTTAATAAGCATGCATACATTCTAGTGGGTATGGGAGAAAAACCTGGAGACAGTGTAACTGAAACTACAGTATTTCGAATGGATGCTGTCTCATGTGCAGTTGAACAAAGCAGAATGCATCAATATGCTTACTAATTTGGAGTCTTGCAAGAACATCGATGTAGCTTTCAGTACTGAGTCTCGAGACATACTGTGGATTGCTAGCAAGCCAGTGCATCAACTGGATGGTTAAGTACAGCTTTGTTTCTAAGAAACCCAGATACATCATCGTTGGGCTACATACAGGAAGACAGCACAATGTCAGAGTGAGCTGTTCGCAGTTCGACAAATGTAAAATAGAAAATTGTGAAGATATTTTTGAATAGTGAAAGCTCTCTGTACGTTGGCATGATCATGCACTTATAAAATTGCCAGTACCTGCTGGCATATCAGATGTACACTCAATTCTAAAATACATATTATCAGTGCACCCAATCCACGATATTGAGCACTGATACTTTCAAGAGTATAACCCTGCTCATGGTATTCGATGTGAGTAAACAGGACGATTGTTTTACCTCCAATGTAATCGACTGCAAGATCGAATTCACGACACGTGGAAATAATCCCGCCAAGATGTACACGTTCTGCCTGATACTTCATGACCTGCTTGTATCGTACAATTGCCGAGATAAGACAGTGCAGTGAGAGCAGATGATAATGTAAATATAACTGTTCACGCACTATAACTGTTTAGTCGTCTTCGAGCATCGTCAGCTTCAAGATGTACTGTGAACTACAGGATTTCCAGAGCCAAAATGGCTTCGTGCTCAAGGAGATCGCAGTCACCTATGACGATGATGGTAAAACACGAACCTTTTCCTTCCGCCCTCCATAACCCTGGAAACTGTTTGTTGAAAAGAGCAAGAAAAAAAACAGTTTGCTGAGCAAGTACTACCATGGACTGGAATGGGACGAAGGCAAGATTCCATACCATCAGATGGGAAATGTACAGCGCGACTTGTTGATGTAGTACCCGAAGGCCCCGATTTCTGTAGTTGGACTTGATCAGAAAAAGTGGCTTAGCGACTTGTGTAAATTTAAAGTGGAGATTATCGACGTGCAGGTCGAGTATGGATGTCCTTCGCTTCGCCAGCTGACGAAACTTTACGGCGATTCGCATCGTCATGTATGTGACAGGTGTGAACCTAACTGGGCCTTCGCATTGAAGAATATGCAGCTGCTGCGCAAATGGTGCATTTCATCATTGGACCAGGAATCGGGTGCCTATGAGTAGACATGAAATCGTCCGAATCGTCCCTAAGTTTTGATACTCTGTTTGAAGAATATTTAAATATTTACAGATTTGTTTGCATATGATGTATATTTTATTATGTTTGCAATAAACTTGGTGTAAAAAGTATGTTGAATTTTATTTAATTTTTTTTAAAGTCTTTGTATTTTTATTTTACTTAAAAGCACTTTCATATAAGAATAAATATAAAAAATTAAATATAATGATTTACATGACCGCATTACCATTCGGTAAAGGTCGATAGCACTTTTTTCGATAGTATTATATCTCTGGTGGTTGAAACATATTGCAAGTGCGCTCTAGTAGGTGATACTAAAAATAAATGTACAATATATTTGGCATAGCATGAAAGGATCGAGCGAAAAGTTTAACCAATTAAAAATATTAGCAATGGTTGTGTTAAAGGGCCCTCTGATTATTTTATTTTTTTATGCATTTAAATATTAATTTTAAAAGAAATTTTTCAATAATTTTTTTGTTTTTATAATTTTGAGAGATTTTAGGAATTTTTTTGGGTTCAAGATTTTTCATGGTTATGGGCAAGGGGTCAAGGTAAATGGTGAAGGTCGAGGTCAAAGTCATCGACATCCAATATTACGGTTGGGTGACTTCACAACATGATAGCCGGCTGGTGTCTGGCGCCTATCCCCGATTCCCTTATGCCCGACTCCCCTTTTCCCTACTACTAAAAACGCATTTTAAAATATACTACGATTTTGTACGGAATAACAGATGCCACCATATTGATGTGCGTGTGACATCTGTATACATGTTGGACTTTGTTGTTTAGTTGCAAATTCCTTAGTGGGTAATGTGTGTTTTTGGAATTTTTATTATATATTGTTTTTTCGGATGACTTTAATGTTACTGCTGTGTCATCGAACATCAGCAGGTGTTGCATAGTTCCACTAAGTACAAATTCTACGAAATGTACCCCTGAGAAGATACCTACGAATAGTTTAGTGAAAAAATAAAGTGTGACATGTCTAAAGGTAGATAAGAACCGTAAAACTCTAGAAAATTTATGAAAAAATTACATTTTCTGTGCATGAACATAATTTCAGCATTACTAAACGTGTTTTATTACCGTCATTGCACTGGCCTAAGCCGTAACACGGTGATGTTGATTTTAAAGGCGGTGCCTGTCTGGCCAACGAGAAATTGCCTTAATATTTCTTAAAAACTCCGTGGTTTAAACGATATGACTAGCATATTTTTTTTTAACTTTGATATTAAAATACGAAAATATACTTTGTCTTATTAAAATCTAATAGCGTTATCATTGAAAATTTCTCCATAATTTAGATGTCATATGCTTCTGCTTATGCCTGCTACATAGGCCTNCTAATAGCGTTATCATTGAAAATTTCTCCATAATTTAGATGTCATATGCTTCTGCTTATGCCTGCTACATAGGCCTACATTGAAAACATGTATTTAATAATACTCGTGTGAGGCTAATTTAATCATAAAGGCTTAATATTATCCTTAGTTTTAGGACTTATTAAAAAAACTGGGATTTCAAAATGACATTACTAAATAATATGCGTACGGAAAAAAAAATGTTTGTCAAATGTGCAAACAAAATTCTTCACATTTTTGAGAATTGTGAGGTGAGGATTGTGATTGCATAAAACATTTTAATTAAGTATAATGACATGAGTCTAAAATAAAAGTGGTTGTTCGTGNGGTGAGGATTGTGATTGCATAAAACATTTTAATTAAGTATAATGACATGAGTCTAAAATAAAAGTGGTTGTTCGTGAAAGTAAAAGTCTAGAATAAAATGTTTATCCACAAATTTTAATTTATTGCTTATTGATGTATTAAAATGGGGTTTTAAACACCGACAACATTTTAAACATCGACGAAAACGGTGACAATTGAAGGAAAAACATGTTAACAATATCAGTATATTTTGCTAGAAACAACCGCTTCTAAAAACAATTTCATACCTATTCAAAGGTTCACTGTAATCCACGGTAACCGGCTGAAAATACGTTCGCACGCATGCTGACTTTAAGATGCCAAGACCTAAAAAACAACTGCATCACACGCATATTAGCCAATAGTAAAACGTTTTAATTGTTTACAAAAGAGTTAANAATAGTAAAACGTTTTAATTGTTTACAAAAGAGTTAAAAAAATTTTCATTTTGAAAGCATGATAATTTGAAAAATAAAGTGTGCACAGGAATAATATTTTGCATGGTACTATTATATAAGGTAATTATTTTAATGACATCAATAAAAGTGTAATTGAATTTCCAGGAAAAATCCCTTTTTTTTTCTTATAAATTCTTAAAATACTCTTTTCCCATTTTAAAATCCCAGTGACATGGCAATCAATTATAAAACTTGTAGTGCAATATGTAAAACCTTCGTTGATAGTGGTAGGTCATTGTTGTCCTGCGTGCACACAGCTGACCAAAATGTATTCGACAGTGTCAAATTACCCATGTTAAGATCACCAAATGTCATCATTTTACACCACTGCAGAATATATGTATTATAAATAACGAGGGCACTAGCTGCCACAACTTTCAATGTCTCAGTAAAATTATTATCCAGATCTTAAGGTTAGTATCAAAGGAATTTAATGCTTTTTTTAGTGGAGTATTAGATTTGACACATATTCCTTTGCACACTGTCTCTGATTAATTTCAAGAACAAGAAAATAGAAAAATTTTCTGTGACATTACAAGAGTAAATAGGAGATTAAAATAGCTAGATATGTAGCTCGTGGTGGAATGTTTGATGGCAGGTCACATATAGATGGCACTACTGTTGGTGAAATCTACAAAAGTGATTAGGTAGATAGAGTGCAACTGAAATGCGTGTATGACAATTTTTGGTCCTTGTGTATATATTAAAACTGCCACATTCTGCAACCAAAATGGCCTATGGTGGCAAAAAGTTGCTATATCCAAAAACTTTTCATAGTAAAACATGATTCACAACTAGATTTCCTAATAAAAAAATTTAGGAACATGCACTGGTAGATTATCCTGTTTATTACATGTATAACTGTGAATTCATAACAAATCACTTTGTTTACGTTAATTGTTTCAATTATAATTTAAAATAGTATCAAATTTATATACTGATGTAAATGTTTTTCAATATCATTACATATGGTACATGTATGAAGTAAGCATAGATTGTGAATATACTCACGGCAAAATGTGACAACAATTATGCTTCTTAACGAGTATTTTTGATGCGCAATTCTTTGTTGAATAACCGATTTGAGTTTTACCTTTGTTTCAAAAATCACCTTCCTGTGTTCAGATAGATTTCCTACGTATTTAACAATTACTATGAAGTAATAATAATAAATAATTATTAGTCTTAAAATGGCTTCATTGTAATTGTGTTTACTTTTGTAGGCATCAACTTTCTTTTGTACACGTCTCTTTTCTTTGCTCTGCACGACTATCGAGAAACGGAGGCAACAACGAGGCCCCTGGTTCCTCAGCACAATTGCCAAATTTAAGAAAAATTAGAATTTCCTATGGTACCAGCCATCGCTATGTTGGCTTGTAGCCAGAATGGAAGCTGGTTCTTATAAGTTTATATTCTGTAAAATTATAAAAAGTATCAAATACATATACAATGGTTCACATTACAAAAATTAATTACTATTAGAGTAATCAAACATGATCATATTTTCAATTTTCTATAAATTATTATGTAAGTTACAAACTAATTATGAATACGGTTACCATATATGCGATAAAAAGAGAACATGTCCAAATAACTGTCATTAAAAAAGAGGACACTAGAAAGAAAATTATACGAAAAAATCGGACCCACGATTTTACAATGGAAATATTCAAATTTAAAATCGCAGGTAAGTTAAAAATATATCAGCCCCTACACGAAAAATTGTATCGATAAATTGGTTCCGTATCTCTATTAAGTAATTCAAAACACTTTTAATGCAACCAGATGAAATGATAGTCATGTTCACACTGAATATGATAGTCAATTCAATTAGTTTGTAGGCACTGCAGAATATTTCGCAAGCAGGTAATATAGAAGTATTCTTAAAAAACACAGTTTTTCATAAGTACTAGACACAATTAATTTTTGTAGTTGACAGTTAATCACTCTTGCACAGCTCAGTTTCAGATACATTTAAATAGTATTTATTTGACAATATTGTTTGTTGTAACATATTTCTGTTTAATAGCAAATAATCATGAAATTTTAAAAAAATTAAGCACTTCTTAACTCAGGCCAGTAAAAAAAACATCAATGGAAAAATATATGACTCTTGATTAAGATAAAAAATGCACGTATTATTCTCCAAAAAATTTGCACTTATTCGGGATGTTCGATGGCGCCGTTACTAAATGTCTAACATATATAAAAACACAAAAAGGAAGATTTTCTGCCTTTCACTCTATTGGAAAATAGGACATTTCTATTTTTTTTTGTAAAAGCCGGCCAGACAGTTTACAAGACCTCAAAAAAAGGACATGTCCAGGTAAAAGAAGATATCTGGTAAACCTTATAATGAAACACAACTGAATATATTATCATATAATGTACTGCAATGGCTCATTTAATGGGACACATATGGGCAGTTACTATCTCCACGCTGTCAGTTGTACCATGTTTACAGTGCTGTGAGAAAATCATATTGATATGATTGATTTGCTAATATCCAAGCTAAAAAAGTTTCTATAGTACACCTAAATACTTGTAACAATAGTTTTTTTAAAATAATTCAGCGTTTCTTTCTCTGCACAATGCAATGACCAAAATCATTTACTTTATTTACTAAGTATTATGTATAAGCCAAATAAAAAACATTCAAAACACTGGGATGTATTTTACAAAAGCAGTGATTCTTAACCATTATTATAATGCCTACCATTCTTAGAAGTAATTTGTAGGTTACAATTGATTGTCAAGAATATTATTTAATTTGAAGATTAATACAGCAGCATCACTTCTTTGAAGGCAAGCACTTTTAAACTAAACCAATATGGACAGATGTACAGACATACCATAATAAAAAAATATATAAAAACATAATATTGCATACTATCTCTTCATTAGATGCCAAAGCGAAGATAAAGGTTACCCCTCATAAAATAAGTGCGATAGTAAATTTTAAATTTTATGCAATGTAATGGTAAATACTGCCAACATTTGAGTGGAGCATACATGTAATTAGCTTTTGCTAAGTTTACTGTGTTTTAAATGTGTAGTCATGTGATATCATGTTTCATGGGTCGCGTAAAAAAAATTAACTTTGTTACGAGTGTTAATCCCTCTTGTTTAAATGACTTGCCCGTGCACCATGTATTCAAGTTCTCTAGTATTTCCTTCTTGCTGCCACGGCGTAGTATTTGTTAGTACAATGAATGTGTTGGGTGTTTGAAAATGTTAGTGGTTGCAGCATTTTAATACCCCCCTCCGCCCAATGTATTAGCCTTGAATGCTGTTTGTACAATCAATACTATAGGTAAACGTCTGTGAAGACCAATATTATACATACAGAATTGTGAGTTCATGCAAACCCTGCACCACTGTTTCCCAGAGCACGAGTGCACCAATATACCTGCTTCATGCATATTTAACTGTTACTTACATGGAAGGTACTCACATGATTGTAGGTAAAAACGTATGAATCAGGTAAACTGACGTGGCCCTCCGCACTCACTACTGCTTGTTTATGGAAGCAGACTGGCAGAGTGTTTGTGCGAATTCATTTTCTGTAGCCATTTGTAGGCTTTATTTGGAATATTATGATGTCTTATGGGATTTGTATTGCCATTTTTCCCATTTTAAAAGTATTTTACAACACAGTTACCGAAATCTTCATAGCCTACTCCAGTACCGTTAATCATACTAGGCATATGTCAAGGATATATACAAATCTACTTATGTAATCATAGTTAATGTTATCTGTATTTATTATAATGCTAAAGTTTATAAAAATATTTGGATTAATTAATTTAATTTTAATTATTTTTTTATATAGAAACCTAAGTGTTTCGAAAAATACAATTAATTTTATTTATTTTATTTGCACTCCATATATCACATTCTGAGACCATTCTCAGGAATGTGGGGCAAGTCAAGAGAGATACATATAAAATAGAGATGTCTATAAAGACATATGTGTTACAAACTAATAAAAAATACACACGCGGCCTCCGAAACACTGAGAGAGAGAGAGCGAGAGAGAGAGCGAGAGAGAGAGTGTTTGTGTGTGTGTGTGTGTGTGTGTGTG
>NQII01004906.1:46314-77162 GCA_002778355.1 Clitarchus hookeri
TAAGGACACTCACACGCACGCACAAAAACAGCGAAACATACCTGAAATACTCGAGGCGATGGATTTGTAGTAGCCTCCTTCAACCCACGATACATTCTGCAAACAATAGACTTCTTTTAAATATAGTGGCGGTTCAGCATCACAACCTTAATTCGAAGTTAAGTATAATATAATCCCCAACACACTGTGGACATTTTGACAACTATTCACAAATTTCAACGACACAATATACAGGCTGATTATAAAAGAGCTGGTGAGGTGGTAGCGAGCTCGCATTCATCACGTCAATGTAAAAGGGATGATCTGATGTTTCCTTTATGGTGCGCCACCCCATTGGCACCTAGCTGTTCGCAGATACCTGAACGAGACATTCCTGCAAAACTGGATTGGTCGAGGAGCAGCTGGTGACCAGGCGCTTCATCATTGCGCCCCAATAATCCCGAACATAACCTGGTGCGGTTTTTTTTCTGTGATGCCGGGATAGTGGGGGAGTGGGTACATGAAGGGTCTATATTTTCGTCTGCCATTGCTGGCTAACATTGACGTCTTCAAAACGAGAATTACGGACAACTTCCAAACCGGACATGCTGACAAGAATGTGGAACGAGTTTGATTATCGCGCAGATACCGTTCGGGCCGCTCGTGGTCACACTGAACATTTATGAATGTATGGTAAACAAACTTCACGGTTCCACGGTTCATTTAATTGGTCAATCAAGATTGTAGGTTGTTTTTTTTTATATTATAGACCTTCAAAGTTTGGGTATTCTTTTATACTCATTCTGTACTTTTCGTCGTCGGTTTTAACATACACGAAACTGAACATCACCACGTGTTCTTGTAAAACATTACTACAGTTTAATATTTTTTATATTTTGCTTTTCCGGTCCACTATAATCCATTCACGGTATCTTCGATACTTTAAAAAAGAACCTTTGAAAAATCACCCTAGGAGTTACATGTTCAATTGGTTATAAAAAAAGATATATGGAAAAAGGTTTTGTCTTGCTTTTAGCACTGAAGCACTATATAAATTGGTTGTTTTAAGTTTTAAGTATATTTTTTCCATAAATTATAATAATTTGTTGAAAGTCCGTACGAATTAACAACGGATTTTGAAGGGACATGTTGGTTATAGCTGAAAAGAAATAGTTCGTGGGTTAAATATTAATATGTATAAATTTAATGCCGTAATTGTAAAGTTAATATTGCTAAACTATATATTTACATTTTTACGTAGCACTCATGGGTAAAGATTTCACTGTTATTAATTGAAATTAAATAAATTTCAGTGTCTGTCCAGCGGACTCATACACTCCATCTTGTCCGTTTGGGCACGTTTTTTTCAGAAGTATAACCACGCCATATTGGATATTGGAGACGCTGAATTGTGGTTATAAAACTAACGTTACACATTCTTTCTACTTACAAGAGAATTCTAGGTTAAGATGTAATTTTAGTATTAGGGTTGTAATTTCTGCAGTTTATCAAATAAACGTGCAAAATATAGAAAGGCATTTGAATATTTCCGTTACGTAATTCCCTTCGCAATCATTAACAGAAAAAAATTTTTTAAGAGAATGAAAAGGAATCGATTTTTTTGGCAATAACTGATAATCGATTATTTTCGAAAGCTTTTTGTGGAACCTAAGAGATAGCAGCACATTAGCGTAGGTTCTTGAGTACCAAATGTTAGCCGTGACTCGTCTTTCCGCCGCACGTAGTGTTGTTTTAATGTTGCAGTGAAGAACTGCGACAGTTTCTTGATGGAACAGAGATGTACCTACACCGCAGGTTTAAAAATGAAAGTGATTTTGTTCGCTGGAGAGTTTGGAAATCGAGCCGCGGGCCGTGAAATCGTAGTAAATAAAACGTTAGTGCGGAGCTGGAGGAATTATTCTCACTTATAAGTCGCACCCCGAGTTTTCAATAAATTTTTTTTAATAAAATGTGTGACTTATATGTGATAAAATACGGTACCATTTATCACAGTGAAATTTTTAACCTTAGTGATACTTCCCAAAGTTTATTATGTAAAATTTAACTTTTTCCTTACACCAAATATGTAAATAAATCTTAATACAATAAGTAAACTTTAATTAAATTATATCAATAACAGTTCCGATATATACTTCAATCTACCTTTTTATATGTATTACAATATTTTGCTAAATTGATTAGCATTTTTTTTGACATTTGGAGAATTTTATTAAAGTATATGACAGTTAAGATTACATGGCATTGTTTCTCTTCAAAAATAAATTTTGGTAGTTCCCACATGGACACTGTTAATAAAATATTTGACAGTTCCCACATGGCACTGTTTGTTTACAAAATATTTGAGAATTCCCACATGGGACTGTTTACAAAACGTTTGATAGGTGTAACATGGCAATGTTTTGTTTACATATTGCGGAATGATACATAATCAGGTCCCTGAAAGCAGATCTTTAGCAGGGCTTCAGAAAATCTTGAAGTTACCGTGAATACATTATACAAACAATGTAACACTAATGGATGATGTCAGAAAATTGCTTGCTACCTTTAAAAGTGATACTCTTATTTAAAGTTTTCACTAAAATTTTCTATAAAAAATTTGTCATATTTTGATGGCTTTGACTCCATTAAATTCATACTGCTTTTATATTAAGTAAAATATACACATTATACGTTTTGGTAGTGTTGATACAAATTTGTGGCGTAAAACGGTGGGGTTTATGGTTATGATCAAAAGTGTTTTGCAAGAAAAACAAAACTGTGCTTAGCTGAGCACATCTAAAACATATACACTTTATGTAAAGAAAATGAAAAAAAAATTTTTGTGAAGCAATTGTGCAAGTATTAACAGGTACTAACATTTTATGTACGACCTTCCATACCATTTACTTAAATTATTTGCAAAAAGTATACACACATTTTAATAGTGATTTTTTTACCAGTCACTTGCGTCATCAGCGGTGGTAGTACATAAAAATATGCATATTTAATTATGGTTTGTGTTATTTAAGCCAATGTTTCAGGTCAACACAATCAATGGTTTCCTTAAGAAAATGGAGAAATACAACAGACATGGTAAAAAAAAAAAAGGAAAAATATTAATTATTATTAGGTTTTGAAATTTATATTAAAAAAATATTTTCGTCCGTTTCCTACGTTTGACATCAAATTTCGGTGTTCGGTTAGGATGGGATGTTTAACTAAAGCATGATAGTTGGGGAACATTGCTTTTCGTAGAGTTTTTTTGCTAGTTTGTGGTATTCGTTTATTATTAGTGTAATTAGGTTTTTGGCAAATATCCAGAATAGGGGCTTTTCCGATAAACCAAAAAATATCCCGGAAAACGGTATATATCGACATAACTTATCACACAGAACACGAATTATTATTATTTTTTCTTAAAGCCACCTATGTACATCCATTTTATTGGATATGAGTTGTCAGACTTACATTTTTAGATAATAATATGCAATTACTTATAAGATGAGACGGGACAAAATATAAAACAGATAAATCGTCATCACAATATTTGCATCAAATGCTACCAAATGCGAGAGTGGGGAGGACTATGAAGTTGAGGGAAATTGTGGTGTAAAACACGTAATATCAATGTAAATTACATATCATTTAGGTTTCTTGTTAAAAGCCAGGAGACCTAACCTCACTTAACCTAACTACATGATGCGTATTTACAGGGGTGACAGTGCTGACACGAGATGGTGTGTTAGAAAAAGTATAATAAGTGAGCTCGCGTCTATTCATTCACCCCCTGTAATACGCCTATCGTGAAGTTAGGTTTAATTTGGTTAGGTATTCTGCATTTTACATGGCTAGCGGCAGCTGCACGTAAGCCCTTCAAATCCCACAGTCGCATGCAACACTACACAGTACAATTAACTGCACTTACTTTCAACGCAAAAATTAAGAGTATAAATTACGATACACACACATATACGCTGCGAATATAGCATTTTGTGATCTATCGCTGATAACGTACGTTAAAGACATGTTAAAGTCTATTGAATTTGTGTAAACCTCGCAAACACAAATAGTACTGCACAATTATTACATTTTAATACCTCACGTGGAAAAAATTGCAAAGAAACATTAATAGTTCCATACAATACTTCCATTTAACATGTCACATGGGAATAATCGCAACGAAATACGCATAATAGCACTCGTCAATCACAAGCTTTCACACGATCAAATGCGCATGTTACACTGCGGTTCCGCACTCTACTTGTATACAACTGTGACATGAAATAGGTAAACATTTAACTGGACGACCAAAATTGTTCAACATTTGTTTCCTGTGTCTGTGCTTAGTTGTTGATCTAATGTATCATGGCGATATACATAAGCTTCAAGTAAACAACGCTAAGAAACGTTTTGTTTATTATATATTGTATGTATATATATATATGTATTCTACTACTTATAGATTACGAAGTACAATCACATGTTAAATATCAAAAAGGTAAGCATTAAAAAATTACCAGAATTACATGAAATTCCGACTCTGCTTGGTTACAATGGTTTATAGCTGTTTATAGCGCGTTTACAAAAAATATCATGTGACAAGTGTTTTGTAAAATACGGTTTCGTTTCATAAGATGATCTTGCAATAAACAAAATTAAACGACCTGAAAATATATTAGACATAAATTTCACGTGTTTTACCACATAAACACCCCGATCTTCATATACTTCCTCGCCATCACATTTAATGGTATATACTGCCAACTACGTGAAGCCCCAATAAAATTCCAGTTAATTATAATTAGTAGTTAATATATATATACAAATTAGACGTATTATTTTCCTGTTTTTAAAAAATTCCCCTATTATGGATAATTGCCGATTTTTTTGCATTTCTATGATGCCAATTTGTTTAATTTTTTTAGTCCACATTTTCCGTAATCTTTGTAAACCTTCTCCATATGCCACTGCTGTAGTAATTATGTAGGTTGTACAGGATGAGTTTAACAGAATACCCCAACTTTGAAGTTCTATAAAAACAAAACCACAGAATCTACAACCTTGATTAACCAATCATATGAACCGCGGAACCGTAAAGTTTGCTTACCATAAATTCATTAATGTTCAATGTGACCACCATGAGTGGCCCGAACGACATCTAAGAGATAATCAAACTCGTTCTACACTCTTGTCAGCATTGCCGGTGTTACAGATTGGATGGCGTTAGTAACTCTCGGTTTGAGGTTGTGAGGTGGTAGCGAGCTCGCATTCGACACGTCAATGTGTAGGGGACGGTCGGATGTTTCCTTTATGTGCCAAGAGATGACACTGGAGTAGTAGGAAATGGGGCATTCGAACGCAGGTTCTTGACAGGGACACAAAATATGAGGAATGCATTTGCAGGAGGTCGGCCGTGTTGGCAGTCGGTACATTCTAGAACATATCATCCCATGGTGGCCATTTTGCCAGCCAGTTATTAAAAAAGTTATGTAAAAATTTAAGGAAAATTTAATTTTAAAATTTTTTTTTTAATTATCGGAGGACATATTGGATGAGGCCTGCAATGACTTGTCGGCGATTTTGCCAAGCAGTAAATTAAAAACGTTATGTTAAACTTATGTAAAATGTTATTAACAAATTTTTTTAAAAATTATCGATGGCCATGTTTGCAGTCAGTACAAGTTGTTTTCAATGGCGGCCATTTTGCCTGCCAGTAAATAAAAAAGTTACGTAGACTTTAAGGAAAATAAGTATAAAAATTGTTTTTAAATTATTGGCAGCCATACTGGATTGTGCCACCCATGTCTCATCGTTGTAAACCCCCTCCATAGTAGCAGCCATGTTGGCACCACAACCTCAGCAGCAGCAGCAGCCATGTTGGCAGGCATGTTTGCAGTCAGTACATTCAGTTACTGGCGGCCATGTTTGCAGTCAGTACAAGTTGTTTTCAATGGCGGCTATTTTGCCAGCCAGTAAAATAAAATGTTATGTAAAAAAAACCTTTTTTTTTAATTATTGGCAGTCATATTGGATGCTGTGTCACCCCTGTCTCTTCGTTGTGACCCCTCCTCCTCCGTAGCGGCAGCCATGTTGGCACCACAACCAACACCACCACCCCGCTAGCCATTAAATTGTGTGAGGCTGCGCACATTGAAGTGTTTTTTTTAAGTACTTTATTAGTAGCATAATTATTGGTATAAAAAATTAATTGAAAGAATAAAAACCCCAGAAAAAAATATTTGTATAGGTTTTTGTTGTTATTGTGTTAGTTTCTTAGGAGTTGAAGATGATGATGAATATTCCAAATTAAACACTTGCAATTATCTCAACCCAGGTATTCAATTGAACTCAACACACTCACAGAAAATAAGTATTAAAGAAAACAAAGGATTGTTTTTTAATAAAAAGAATTAAAAAGGATGACACAGGCTTATTTATGCCTTTTATTAAACACAATACATACACACAAACATTGGATTTCGCAGTAAGCAATCTGATTTTAATGTCAAGAGTAAAAAAACTTTTTTCTAATGAACCTCGTCACGGGCTACATTTCAAGTAAAAAAACATGATGTAGAATGAATACGCACAATTTTCTAACGAACCTCATCACACATCACACCTGCCTTTCACTTAAAATTAAACATTTCGATGACTTCGTGAAGGAGCCGGGATAGATGTATATCGATCGCAGTCTTCGGACGGTCTGCTTTGACAAACACTTGCATGCCTTGTTATTGGTGCATCCAAATGTCTCTGCTCGGCGTTGAAAGAATCTTGGCAGTAGGAAACTATTTAAGTTGCAGTTTAGACGACTGAGTTACGTCTGGCGGGTACGTTCATTTGTATAGACGACCGCCACTCCGAAAAGAAATGAACGAAGCGTAATCTGTAATATTGATAGAAGTGCTGCTTGCTTCATTCAGTGAGTTTGGAAATGCCTGTTTGAATTCATTCGTTGAGCAACTCACATGATCGATGGAGGATGAGCACCCATTCGCAGCAGTGAAGTACTTGGCGTCGGCGCTAGAGGTGTAGAAGAGTAGTAGCTTCTCTGCAGCGGCATCGCCGTTGGAGATGACAGTAGACGCTTCATCCAGTCGAACAAAGTTGACTTTGACACATTCGTGGAAGTAGCTGACCAACCACTCTTTAGTAGAAGTAAGGGGTTATATTGCGGACGAAGCTAGGAACTCCAAGGCCTGCATCAAATTCCCCCAAATCACATTTTTTGATGTTTGCACAATATACTTATTCAGATAAAAACCATGTCTGTACTGTCCTCTCACACGGCGATCGTGGTTGTGTGATAATGCGTCGTCGTTAGTAGGTCTATACAATCCCACGGGCCAATACCTAGTACCGCGCATGTAGGCGAAATAATGCTTAAAAACTGTAAAATAACGGTGTTCTCAATTGCAATCTTCTTGGCAGTCTCCGCAGGGAAGGCGAACGCGCATGTTTAGTAGTCGGAGACATAGGTGGAGTAATGATCACCTCAACGTCAGACATATTGTCGTCGGTAGACATAACACGCGAAAATAGTTTCCAACACTGACTGTTCGAACACCATCTTTCTCAAGAATGCAAAACTGAATACTAGCCAGTGCAAGTGGCGTTTATATGAGCCTGCAATCTACACCCAAATTACGCTGGAATTCCCCTCTGAAAACAAAACATAATAAATAATAAGAAGTAATTTGGGCTCTATTATAGGATGGGCAGCTATTAGGGGCCTTCTGATGCTACAAAGAGGGTCAGAGACAGTTAAAAAACAAATTGTGATGAATGTGTTGACGCGTTCTCATACCGCAACGTCTTGAGTCACCACGAGGTAATTTATGTCAATTATGAGTCGCCGCGGCAGTGGCATTTAAGAACGTCGTTAAAGGAGAATTATGATTGATGTGTCGATGGCCAGACCCCTTGACTTCTGAGTTATCTTCAGTGGTATTTAAGAACACCGTTAAAGACGAATTATAACATTTGAGTAACTGCTGTGTGACAAAATTTATTGTAATTTACTTGATGCTGTCAAAAAAACCTGCAGCTTCAACGTCTTAAGTCAGCACCACTCGGTAATTCACATCAATTATGGTAATTTACAGATCGCTGCGCTCCACAAAGACGCCTCGACGTCTTGAGTCATCAGCACACAGCAATTGATTTAATTTACGTTAATTTATGGACATCTCCAAAACCTGCAGCTGCGCTAGTCTTCTGGGAGAGTGCAAGACAAATAAATTTAAGACACTATAATAACCGAGGGACGGACGTCGTGCAACTCCTCAGAAAGCTGTAAAACAAAATTAAGGACAAATGCCTGGGCAATATATTGAAATAAATTCCCCCCTCGTTTTCTAACTTGCACATCCGGCAGTCTGTCAGACGCTGGTAAAACTAGCAATCCCCTGTACTTTCCAAAGTAAAAGCTGTACACCACAGAGCTATCGTACTTTTGCCAAAAAATATCATATATAAATAATTTAGATTTACAGATATGGGTAGCAGTATAATGGAAGTTGTAACACAGGAAACTAGGCTGCCAGTACATATTAGTAACATTGAGAAGGCAGTGGAAACTGGCCCATTTAAATCGAGGCACTGAAAATTATTGCCGGGAACAGTTTGCGAAATTATATGCGGTCCTTCAAATTCTGGGAAGACTGGCACCCTCCTGAGTGTGTTTGAAGAAGAAAATGGCCTCTGGTTCGAAAACGTATACCTTTATTGAAAATCACTCCACCAGCCAAAGTATTTGCGTCTAGAAAAATTTCTGCAAGTGGTTGCCGGACTGCAATATTTCCCCTTTAGTGAAAATGAATCAGTTATAAAGCCAGACGAAACATTACCAAACTCTGTGTTTATTTTTGACGATGTGGCATGCGAAAAACAAACAAATATCCACCGATATTTCAGTATGGGGCGATAATTGGCTGTCGATGTCTTATATCTGTGTCAAACATACTCGAGTATGCCGAAGCAGCTTTTATGTGATAATGCTAATTTCCTACACTCGGCAAAAGTGTTACTGTGCTACATATGCAGCAGGGGAGCATAGCTGGCTTGGAGAATAAACTAAGCGCTATATTTTGAGGGAATGACTAATAAACAAGTTACGAATATTCTTGAAAAACAAGACAGTCGGAACCGTAGTTTGATTAGTGGCATGTTGGATATTGAGGAACTAATTCGGCATATAATTATCCGCCATTTTATAACCTTTCTCAAACAAGGGTGAGCATCTTAACTCAGCTGCGGCCGGGGCGCCCCCCTCCAGTGCAATACGACAGCCTCGTTTCCCTGTGGGAGGGGGGCAGAACCGCAGAGGACTATCCTCCCTGAGAATTCTTAAATGCAGAGGGCCGTCCGCGAGAAGCAGTTTACTGTTTTTGTTACCCACACTATCGGCTAAAGCGTACTTGTAACGCGCTCAATCGTGTATAGTAACATAGGCCTCGATGCTGGCAAGGAAAATTATCAAATAGTCATTTAACCCCAATGCTAACTTATAAGCATAGTTGGATGTAATTCCCGAACCGTTTATGATGTAGGCGCCAAATTCGTAACATAGGCATCACCCATGACGAAGAACTGAGTGATTGGGGCTAGCATACTTTAAGCCCTTTTATAAGCATAGTTGGCCACCATTTCCCATTCACCGAAGCTATAGTCGCCAAATTCATAACACAGGCATCACCTCCGGCGGAGACGACAATGTCCGCAGAGTCAATTGTGCCTAAAGCCTTCTTATAAGCTAAGTTACCTGTCATTTCCGAACTGTTTAAGGCAAAGTCATCGAATGCATAACATAGGCATCACTCTTGATGACCAATAGGGTGGAAGAGTCAAGAATGCCCTATGTCCTCGAATAAGCAAGGTGGGACACTATTCCGAACTGTTTAGGATATAGCCAAAACAAATTCATATCACAGGCATCGTTTCCAGCAATGATCAGGGCGGAAGGCCAATTATGCAACAAGCCTCTTATAAGCTTAGTTGACCACCATTTCTCGGCACTGCAAATGCATAATTTTATAAATAAGAGGATAACTTTTAAACTTACAGACAAAAGTATATCGAGCAACCTGTATATGGATTCGTATTTTCAAAATAATTTGATTATTATGTAGCATGCATCAATTATACAATGCAAATTGTTCAATAGAAGGTATGGACAGTGTTGCGAAAGCGATTGCTGCACAAACCATACGTGTTACAGCTTGTACAGGCTCTTACCGAAAGGGATAAAGAACTCAGACTTGATTACTGTGCGTTCGTTCTTGCCCAGAACGATGTAGACGATGCCTTCATGTCTACGCTGGTTTTTACCGATGAAGCATCGTTCCATACAAAAGGTAAGGTGAAACGGCACAAGTTGCCGATATGGGGTCAGGAGCCGTCACATGAAACCACCGAACACGAGCGCGCTTCCCCCAAAGTGACCGGGTTTTGAGCTGTATTCAAAGTCACTGCTTTCGATCATTTATTCATTCTCGAGCGTACTGTTTCTGGAATCCCTTATTTGGATATGCTTACAGAGTGGTTGTTTCTTCAGTTAGAAGAGGCGGCGGGGGACATAATTTTCCAGCAGGATGGTGCGCCATCTCATTGGCAACTAGCTGCCGCAACCGCTGGATTGGTCGAGGAGGAGCTGGTGACCAGGCTCTTTATCACTGGCCCCCAAGAAGCCCGGATCTTACCCTAGGCGTTTTTTTTCTAAGGCGGTACATATAGGAACAAGTGTTTCGTCCACCATTGCCAGCAAACATTGACGACCTCAAATCGAGAATTACGGATGCCATCCAAACGGTAACACCGGACATGCTGACAAGAGTGTGGAACGAGTTTGATTATTGCGTAGATGTCGTTCGGCCCGCATATGGTGGTCACATTGAACATTTATGAATGGTAGGTACACCAATTCCATGGTTCCACGGTTCATTTTATTCGTCAATAAAGGTTGTAGGTTGGTTGGTTTTGATATTATAGACCTTCAAAGTTGGGGTATTCTTTTATACTCAGACTGCATAATAATAAAAAACATTTTAAAAATAATCCCCCTTTTTAAAGCAAAAATTGCTTATTTTAGGTATTTCCATGATGTTATGACATTCTTTGCTTATTTTTCAGAACACTTTCACATTCCTTTTATATCCTAAATACTAAAGATTGGGGAGGTCTATGGGAAGTAACATAAAAATTTATACATAAATGTGTATGAATCAATAAAACGTTTACATAAACATAGGCACACCAGTACATGAAATACAACTATTCACATTTTTAACCCCATTCCTGCTGTCAACAAACCCAACATAACATAACTAATAGCAATTCCCAATTACATCACTGGACTGCACTCATGACACACTGGCAAAGTGCAGTGTCTTTCAGTTTGTCTGCGCTCTCACTTAGTGCAGTTGTTTTCCATGTTACAATTGATGATTGCACTGAAAGATTGCACAATAACTGCAATTATGGCCAACAAACAAGCATATGCTTCTGGCGAGCACATGATGACTGCACATTTCTAGCTTACAGGGTGCATTGAGTGTGATCTAGTGCTGTCAATTGGAAGATGCTGTAAGTTTGAAGTATGCAATACATGACTGTGTCTGTAATGAAACAATTACGTCATTTTTACATCTCAATTTCACCTTTTGCACAGATTTCGATGCCCGATGTCATGAAACCCTTTCTGCCTACACCATTTTATGTTTTATATAGGCCTTACAAAATTTTTTCTGCAAAATGTAACTAAATTGAATTTGCTACACACTGTTTTTATTAATTTAATTTTTTGTGCTACTTTGAGTGTCCCTGAACAGCAACAATGCCTTAGTACGGGAACACTTGATTGAGGAATAAGGAAGGAATTTTCTAGGGCTTATACTCAAATATACTTATTCATCGCCTACTTAACTTTCATAAAACTGTTTTTAATATCAATAAATTTTAATTTTTTATCATTACTAAAACACGTAAAGGAAAAATAAACAAAAACCATTGAAATTAAGAAATTAACGAAGAGCACTAGGCCAGTACCCATTGTCAAGATTGGTTCTAGTAATATTAGTCACAATGTGCCTCTGCGCTGTGATTAGCTCACCTTTCTTGAAATACTATGTTTAATGCCAATAAAGTAGTTCAATGGGGCTCATAGACCCCTTCTTTCCCCATTTTTCAACATAAGAACATTTGTATTAAAATACACGGGAATATATGTAGAAATATAAGATTATTTTAATTGATATTCTAATGTGCACTAAAAATATAATATTTACGTACGAGGAAAACATATAAAATGTTAAAGTTACACATGTGTTTGTATACAAAAGTTAAAAAAGATTTGATAGTTATTATCAATACTTTTTATGCAGGAAAACTTAACGGTAGTTTCTAAACAATATTGCACACGTATTTACCACATTTCCGCTTTCCAGTGTCGATGTATGAAAATTAAAATGCGAGTTTCATCAAGTTTAGCCTTAGAATTAAATTGACCTAGGTACTAATTTTTGCGCTTGGCTGAGAGATCTCAATCGATCACCAAAGTTAAGCAACGTTCCCAGTGGCACACATTAGGGTATGTTACTGTTTAGTGGCATAACATCTGAGCGCTTCCGGGCTTCAGAGGGCACGTTAAATATTCAGTCCTGGTTGCTATCAATTGATAGGAGTCATTATGCAATTTAAAATGTCCTTGGGCGGCCTAATAAACTCTGACACCAGAGTAAAAAATATTTCGGTCACTTTCCCAGCCATTGCAGGATTACGTTTTTTTGTTATTCTACAATAACAGTACAATTTTCCGGGTTGAAAATTATCCTATGTTCAATTCCGGTACCTAAAGTAGCTATATAACAAATTTCATCAAAATCCGTTCAGAAGTTATGGAGCTGAGTTTGGTCACAATTCCAGCCGTTGTAAAATTACGTTTCGTTGTTATTCCACAGGACCCGTATAAAAAGTATCANTTTGGTCACAATTCCAGCCGTTGTAAAATTACGTTTCGTTGTTATTCCACAGGACCCGTATAAAAAGTATCATATTTACTATTCTAGGACCTAAAATACCTACATACCAAGTTTCATTTAAATGCGTTCAGTCATTATGAAGCTGAATTCGGTCACATTCCCAGCCGTTGCTGATTTACATTTTGTTGTTATTCCACAGGATTTGTACAATTTTCCGGGTTAAAAAGTATCGTATGTCTTATTCCAGGACCTAAAGTACTATCATGACAAGTTTCATCAAAATCTGTTTAGCTGCTATGTAGCTGAGGGCAGTCACGTTCCCAGCCACTGCAGAATTACGTTTTGTTGTTATTCCACAGGACCCGTATAAAAATAATCGTATGTACTATTCCAGAACCTAAAGTACCTACATACTAAGTTCCATCAAAATCCGTTCAGCTGTTATAAAGCTCAGTTCGGCCACGTTACCAGCCGTTGCAGAATTAGGTTTTGTTGTTATTCCAAAGGAACCCGTTTAATTTACCGGGATAAAAAGTATCGTATGTCCTTTTCTAGGACCTAATGAACCTACATTCTACATTTCATCAAAATCCGTACCGTCGTTATGAAGCTGAGATTGGTAACGTTTCCAGCCGCGGCAGTATTAGGTTTTGGAGTTATAACACAGGACCCGTTTTCTGTTTAAGCATTAGGGTTGGTATTCCTACCTTTATTTTGTGTTTTATATGCAGTCAAGGCAAAGCTTCCTCCTGGCGTTGTCGACCAAGATCGTCGAGATGACTTGTTATCGTCTTGTAAGTCTCTTCTTCAATTCTCGGAAGCCAGTCTCTTACTTTTCGCGAGTAGATATTTCGCGCAAACAGCTTCGATAAGTCGCTGCAGCGCAGTCATCAGTTCGGTTAGGACAACAATCATTCATAGAATACAATAACCACACAGCAATATATACATATNTGCAGCGCAGTCATCAGTTCGGTTAGGACAACAATCATTCATAGAATACAATAACCACACAGCAATATATACATATTCACTCTCGAGTTAAGGAATGTGAATTTTCGATCCTTTCCAGTCAGTCGATGCACACATCCAGCATATTCTTGTTATGCTTCANCGAGTTAAGGAATGTGAATTTTCGATCCTTTCCAGTCAGTCGATGCACACATCCAGCATATTCTTGTTATGCTTCACAACATGGGTTTTGGCAGCAAGTTAAGACATTAAATCTTTTTGATGAGTCTTCAATCACTTCCGTCTCTGTGCCTTTGATATGTTGATCAGTTCTATTATCCATGCCTTCGGGCCCCCTATATGTTGGGCGATGGCCTCCAAATTTTCCACCACTTAAATTTTCAGGCTCTCGATATTTTGCCCAATAATCGACTGGCACCTGCGAACAATGGTGAGGCGAAATTTAATTAGCGAATTTTCATCATCATCGGAGAGTAGACCATGTGCAAACTTGGAAATGATGTGAGACATTTTTGGCATTTTACTATAAACTGATCGAAGCCATGCCTGTACCTTCCCTTATGTACTGGCGAATACTTATCGCTCACCAATATGCTGTACTCCTCGTTCCTGCACAAAAATACATCCTTCAACTCTGCGAACGTCATGACCGTATTCACGTGGTCATTGTATACATGATGCAAGTTCGTATATTCCATGCGAAACAACATGAGTAAATTTACATTATCGCGTAGTAACTGGTTTGGCATGTCCATATAAGTTTATATCAAGTACACACCATCCATGTTCACATGCTGTCATATGCTAATTACTTCTGGATGTAAGTCTGTTTGTCACATGCCACATCGTCGATAAATAAACACCGATTTGGCAATGCGTCTCTTGGTGGCATGGCGGCTTCGTTATCGTTGCAAGGGAAAGAGCATAGGCCTTCCATGGCATGCATACATGTGCCCGATCCTGGTACTTTGGTTGCTGGAGCAATTTGGAGTACACGTACATGTTTTCAACCCTAAGACCATTCGGTTCCTTCAAAAGGCTGAGAAGCACACAATTATTATTGCAACCTGACAGTCTGGAAAATAGTCATCTCACGGTATTGGGCAACATCATGCTGTGACGTGCATCGTGTGAGGTATTGACATTTTCTTCGGTGATGCCAATAGGAATACCAACATCTTGCTTGATAATATGTATGTTACCATTACTATCTAATGGACCGATTGTGGAGTTATTGTGGAGCATGCAAAGCATGTGGAGCGATTGAGGAGCGATTGTGGAGCAATTGTAGAGCAATTGTGGAGCATGTAGAGCGATTGTGGAGAGATTGTGATTTTCATTCTGCATGTCGTTATTTTATGTCATTGTAAATTCCACAAAGCTGTATATGTTTTACTGCAGAAACGACATGGAAGATGCTTCATTAGCTGTTTATGTTCATTCTGTTCCAAGTCTCGAACGATACTGAAATTAAAAAAAGTATAAAGGTCGGGTATATATCGGTTAGTAGAACAGTAGCATGTGATAACTTGTAGACGAAAGATTAAATCTGGAAGAGGGATTATCGATATGCTGATCAACAATCTACCTATCGAGCTGCACATTCCCGGATACAGGTTTTGCAGTCCAAGAACCAAGTTATCTTAAAGGTTGGCATACAGCGGTACAGGCACCAACATGCTGGACAAGGCATGCAAATGGCACAGTATCTCCTATTCCCAGTACACGGATCTGCAAGCCAGGAACCAGGTATACAAGATATTCGCGCATAGGACGGACGAAATACATCGCGTACTGCAGAGAAAATAGCCGCGTGGGGCATTTCCAACACGATAAAAGCCAAGGTGAAAATGGCAATGGGGGAGAAGAAAGCGATACGAAGTTCTAAGGGAGAAAGAAAAATACGGGATAATTTCTTCCTGCCTTGATACCTGCAATGGGTGCTCTGGGCAGTATCGCCGGGGCTGTAACGAATATCGTAAGCAAGGTGAAACGAGCCTCAAACCAACATAAGAAATTGGAGAAAAACTGACATCATAATGGTAAACTGGAAGCCATCGCCATGTGTAAAAAAGCGGCCAAGGATTTTACATACAATGGCCCTACCGAGGAGGAGGTGTACAAAAGCGTCGCAACAAAATGAGGCTCTAATGAAATCTCTCCCGAAACGACCACTCCAGAAAGTGAATTTGGAACTGTTTGAATGCAAATTGAAGATACCTCATTTTCGTGGTGTGTTCATGAGAGGTGCTTTGCCCCCGAAAACCAAAACATTACGAATGTGCTGTAATCAACCTGGACATGACAGCCGGGCCTCGCATGCACTGGGTAATGAATGTCAAACGTGGCCAACATACGGTAAACTATGACAGTTTTGGGAATTTTTCTCCTTCATCCGAACTGCGGCAATAACTGAAAAATTTCAAACTGACAACTACGAGATTGAGCAGATGCCGAACACATCGAACTGCAGACACTTCTGATTGGTATACAGTACTAAAGAGGATATTAACACTCATATTTCATGTCGCCTCACTATCAAGTAAATATGCTTATATTTTACAGTCATATGGCACTGGTGAGCTATACCTCACTCGAGAAATTTGTACATTCCCAAACACACTGGGAAAGCCCCTTCTTTTTCACTGTATGTTTATTGTCGTAACATTTCACCCTTCATTAACAAACATAAATAGGATAACATATACACCCTTTACAAAAGGTGTTCGCACACATATTCTTCAGTCAGTATGATGGTATCCATCATTCTAAGTGGTGAGACATCCCAGCTGAGGGCGACGTTTTACCCACCCTTGGATTTGGAAGGTGAGTGGGTTGTCGGACTGATAGGTTTTCATACTTACAACTCCNGGCGACGTTTTACCCACCCTTGGATTTGGAAGGTGAGTGGGTTGTCGGACTGATAGGTTTTCATACTTACAACTCCATATCCATCATAGATGAAAATGTGAATTCCGCATTAAAGTATGTAGTGGCAGGAGACATGGAGAATATCAGCATTCCCACCATAGCATATGAACTGAATGACAAAGCCAATTCCATCAAGAAATCTTGCCATCGGAAGTGACTTTCGAACTATGCAGTTACCTAAACGCGCTAAAGGCAGACATATTTTCCAGTGCCGATATCGATTGCACCGAACCGGATACCATCGGCCAATGCTGGGGTTCGAGACGCAAATCTACGAAGCTGGTAAATCGCACGAATCCTCGTGACCAGTGAACATATTTCCAGTGAATGTGATGCACCAAAAGTGTAATTTGTCAAGTGGCTGCTGTGTCAAAGGTAAAACCAGCAATACATTGCATGAGTTCGCGCCCACACACCCACTAGTTTATAAACTGGTCGAAGTTCCAAGAAGCATCATTTACATGCCAGTGATCGCAAAGAGCTCGCACGAAATAGTCGTGAGGATCGTGGACCAAGATGGTAAGCAGATACATTTGAGAAACAAAAAATCACTTTGCATCTGCACCTGAAACGATGGGAGTGAGTTTCACTAGGCGTATACTGCATAAAGTCGAGCGCTGCACCAAACCCGGGACCAGTAGTTCACGAGACACTGGCATGCTAGCACGTGCCAACGAGCAGTTTCTATGTAGCCTAGGGTTGGAAGTCAACAGGCATGGAAGACGACAACGTATTGAATGTGACCCAGCAGGCAGAATTCGACGACAGCATCGACACGTTTGAGCTGCATTACCACCAGCCGTATCTAACTAGCTCCTACGCCCTCGGGCTTCAGGTTTGAATCCCGATACAGGATCAAGATATTTACAAACTGCCCTCGCAATCATTCCTGCGCATCCGAGCTATGCTCACCAAAGAGGACGGGACCCTCCCCACCATTATTGTGTACGTTCGCAATGGTATACTCCATATTTTCGAGCGAGTAATGTACGAACTGTACAGTGTTGTTATTGACGAAATAAGGGATGTGGGCATAACCACCACCATAGAAATCTACCTCTCGCTCGCGCCTAACGCTTTTGACAGGGTAAAAATGTCAGGCTGGGGAATGGATGATTAATACAAATTTCCCATCTTCGCAGAAGGTAAGTTCGAGGTGAGTATGCCACTATCGATGTTACTGGGTTTCGCCAAACATTATAGGAAGATGATAATACAAGCCAAGCCAGACTTGGTGATAATGCTAGCCACTTCGAATCTCGATGCAGTGTTGGGAGCTGGACAAAACCTTCAACTCGTCACTGTAACACTAACCAACATGGAGTGGTTCGTTCCCCACATGACTCAGAGCACCTGCGAATGCATGAAGCTACTGAACTACACCAAGAATGAAAAAATCACTGACATAACCTTCAGAAGTTGGAGTTACATTACCTGCCCGGTCCTGTCGTGTGCCACACGAAACCAGTGGGTCGTGAAGACGTCTTCAAGGACATAAAAACTTCGATACATCATATTTTCATTTTAAACGAACAAGCAACACAACAATTTGGCAGACAAATCGACCTTCAACCACAGCAACATCCAGATCATAAGAATATTTTTGAATAGCGGAGGCTATACATAAATGGATTAGAACACCTTCGATCAAGAAGGATTTACTTGCTGTATTATCTGTAAACTCAGTTTCAAGCCTCCTACCACGGGCGCGAGTCCTAACCAATCATGAGCCCAGAAATATTAAGCGAAACGATGCAACTGCTGGTCTCTTACACATAAAAACAAAACCAGCGAGTTCCTAATGGTATGGTGGATTGTCGTATATAAAATATTTCCAAGCAGAACATGCCTGCGAAACACTGCTGCGTACTGTTTGATTTTGATCGACAGAATAGTGATCTAAGACTGCTTTTCGGGACTGATGAACATGGTGAGCTAAGCATATATAAATAGGATGATCACTGCTTCTCACCTCAATTATTTTCAGGATGTATTTTAATCTGCAAGGCTTCCAGAACCAGAGCGGCTACGTGCTCAAGGAGATCAGAGTGTCTTATAACGTCGATGGCAAAATGCGCAGGCGTTCCTTCCGCCTCCCTTATTCGAGGAAACACTTTGAAGAGAAAAGCAAGAATACGAACGACTGGCTGACCAAGTACTACCAAGGACCAGAGTGGGATGAAGGCAAGATTCCATACCACCAAGTGGGAAACGTGCTGCGCGACTTGCTGATGCAGTATCCGCAAGGACCGGTTTATGTCGCAGGGTCCAAGCAGAAAAAATTGCTTAGCGACTTGTGCAAAAACGAATAGGAAATAATTGATGTGCAGTTCGAGTCTGGCTGTCCTGCTCTGTGCAAGCTGGCGAAACTTCACGGCGATCAGCACGGACATGTCTGCGACAGGTCAGAACATGACTGAACATGTGCATGGAGGAAGGCACAGCTGCTGTGCAAATGGTGTGCCTCATCCTTGGACCGTTAATCTGCTGCCTATGACTAGACATGAAATCAACCGAAATGTAAGAGAAGTTAGTTTTTGATAAGGTTGCACACCTGATCGGCATCCACAGTATACAAAAAGAGAAAAATTGGTGCACTAATTTCGATGCTGCCCGCCTAGAATTCTGATAGTCACCATGACTATACTATCTTCTACGAATATGTATGTCAATTCCAAGCCTGACTATGGTGGCAGTGAATACAGTTTCATGGCAGAAGATGGATATCTGCGCACCTACACCGAGACCTACGGTGGTAGCAGCATGCAACAATGGCATTTTACACATTATCCAGTCGTCTATGAACCAACGCATGTTCAATTCGACTGTTCGGGACCATCAGCATGCGTCGTATTCCACATGACGCCGCAGACGCAGCTACTCTGCACCATTGCCTCTGTCCAGACGCCTGCTACCATCCACGCACCAGACTGTGCCATGGAGCTTCCCCAGGCGGGGCACGAACCTTCCCAGCATCCAGGGTCCAAAAAGAATGCTGCCAACCAGACGACCAGACGTTGCCGAGTGCATCGTCGGCGCCAGACACTCGTGGCGGTACCCACCACGGATATTTCTGCCTCCATCTCGGGAAACGAACCTACACCTACCCGTCGACGCTGCCCAGCTGTGTGTATTCCTGAAGCTGTGAATGACGGGCCTGCTGTTGACAGTGGTCCTGTCTTTGGCGAGGCAGAATATGTGGAGCCAACTGCTAAGGAGGAGAAAGGTCTTCAGTGCGGGTATAATGAGGTGGATGACCAACTGGTTACCGGGGGTGTGAGTGGCCGGGACAATGGACATCGCCATGATTCTGAGACAGATGCTGCCTTTCGCTGGCAAGGATATAATGCTTACCATAATTCACGAACTGCTTAGCCTTGCATATTACAGTCTATTAAATTAGTGCAATGTGTTCAATTTTTTAGTTAACCAGAGACAAAAAAATATATGGAATAGTTACAATTTCGAAAAAGTAAGATAGCCTACGCTTATTTGGCATTCTGTATTGGCTGTGTATAAAAATAAATAGTGTTTGCAAGTTTATGTGAGTGTTTTATTTACTTTTTCGTTTGTAATTTAAAAAAAAAAAAANATAAAAATAAATAGTGTTTGCAAGTTTATGTGAGTGTTTTATTTACTTTTTCGTTTGTAATTTAAAAAAAAAAAAACATAGAATTTTTTAGAGTTAGAGCATACACTAGTTTTATCTAAGAGTTATTTGTAATTTTTTCAATAACTTCCTAATAAGGGACATTTTTTATCTAAGTGAATAATCAATCATATTTTCTGGTGTCGCTCCCAGATTTTCATGTTGGACAATGCCTAANACATTTTTTATCTAAGTGAATAATCAATCATATTTTCTGGTGTCGCTCCCAGATTTTCATGTTGGACAATGCCTAAGTTCGGTGGGTTTTTTCGGGGATCTCCCGTTTCCCCCACCGCTTAATTCCGGCGCTGCTCCATACTCACCTCATTTCACCCTTATCGGCTTTCCAGGCAAGAGGAATTAAATCGTTGCGGTGTTACTAGCTTTTAAAATGTATTCTGCAATCATTATCGAAATGTCTTCTTTGAATAACATAGTATATAACTCAGAGGATTTATTAACTGTCATGTCAGGAGTGTGAATTTTTTTGTTTACAACTTGGTATATATCGGAATTAATTATTGATGAATTATGATTTTCTGAGAATTACTAAGAGTGCGATAGTAGTCAGCCTACTAAAAGTAAAACGACAACTGTCTCAAAAATATATTTAATAATGTACATTACCCTCAAGAAGTTACTTTTACAATATTAATCTCAATATTAAGCAATGGCAAAAAAATATATAATTCTAAGATGTTGACCAAATGACCTCCTTAAAACATGTACCAAGAATATTGAAAAAAATTGCCCTTGGTAGATTGCCGTTTGTGGCACCTACCGAACATGGATTACATGTCTGTCTTGTTAGGGTATTGGATAATGANTGGACAATAAATGAAACACATAGTTCGATATATATATATATATATATATATATATATATATATATACATATATATAATTTGTTTATTTTCAGCGCGACGACACTGCTGGTTGCTTCAGTAACATCATTGAAGGGGCTGTGTTGGGGTTCATTGTGACCAAGGGGGCGTCATGAGTGATCTCGTCAGCTTCGTCTCGATTTCGCAAATACATATATGACATCCTCGGTCGTTTTGGTGGCACTCCCGAGGGACCCGGCTGCGGAGAAGCGCCATTTTCATTCTGCATGCTAGTATTTTGAGCCCCATAACTTCTTTCCCTCTGATCCGATTCTCTAAATTTTTTCTTCTCTCTATACTGGCGGCTTTGTTTTGCCGAAGTTAATGGCGGTTGTCGGTTTTGTGGAGGATTTCGAGTCGGATCCTTGCACTTATTTCGTGGCATGACACTGTTTAACGAGTTCAAAGTGCAGCTACTTGAAAAATTTTCATAGTAGATCAGTGGTTATTAAGTAGTAGGAAAAGGGGCATTCGAACACAGGTTCATTACAGGGACACACGGACACAAAATATGAGGAATGCAAGAGCAGGATGAATGCATTTGCATGAGGTCGGCCATGTTGGCGGCCATGTTGGTGGCCATGTTTGCAGTCAGTACATTCTAGAACATATCATCGTATGGTGACCATTTTGCCTGCCATTAAATTAGAAAAGTTATGTAAAACTTATGTAAAATATTATAAAAAATATTTTATTTTAATTATTGGTGGCCATGTTTGCAGTCATAACAAGTTGTTTTCAATGGCTTAATTTTGCCAGCCAGTAAATTAAACAAGTTATGTAAAACTTAAGAAAAATAAGTAGAATTTTTTTAAAAATTATCGGTGGCCATATTGGATGAGACATGAAATGTCATGGCGGCCATTTCGCCAGCATGTAAATGAAAAAAAGTTATGTAAAAACTTAAGAAAAAAAAGTATAAAATTTTGAAAAAAATTATTGGCAGCCATGTTTGCAGTCAGTACAAGTTGTTTTCAATGGCGGCTATTTTGCCAGCCAGTAAGTTAAAAAATTTATGTAAAACTTAATGATAATAAGTATACATTTTTTTTATCGGCAGCCATATTGGATGCTGTGTCACCCCTGTATCTTCGTCGTGACCCCCCTCTGTAGCGGCAGCCATGTTGGCACCACCACCACACCTCTAGGCATTAAATCGTGTGAGGCTGAGCATATTCAAGTGTTTTTAAAAAGTACTTGATTGGCAGCATAATTATTAGTATATAAAATTAATTGAAAGTATCAAAACACCCAAAAAATAATATGTGTATATGTTTTTTTGTTGTTGTTGTGTTAGTTTCTTAGGCGTTGAAGATGGTGATGATGAATATTCCAAATTTAAAACTTGCAATTATCTCAGCCCAGGTATTCTATTGGACTCAACACACACAGTTCATAAGTATTTAAGAAAAAAAAAAGTTTTTTTTAATAAAAAAGAAATAAAAAGCATGACACAGGCTTATTTACAACTTTTATTAAACANAGAAAAAAAAAAGTTTTTTTTAATAAAAAAGAAATAAAAAGCATGACACAGGCTTATTTACAACTTTTATTAAACACAATACGTACACACCCACATTGTATTCCGCAGTAAGCAATCAGATTTAAATGTCAAGAGTAAAAAAACTTGGTATAGAAAATTAATTATGCTGATTTAATATCTGCCATCAGTGAATATTTAAAAAAAAAATTGAAGGTTAATAAACTTGGCACATAAAAAAATACGTGAAACGAACTTACAATGTAAGGTGCTACCCCGTCCCCCATCTGCATGACATAAACATGCAGACGGGCCCCGTCCTCCCATTTACCATCTGCATGAAATAACCATGCAGACGGACCCCGGACTTGACTTGGAACCGGCAGTACGCTATTCCTATAACGCTATCAATACATATATAGAAATATATATATTGGTAACACCATAGATATAGCGAACAGGTAGGTTGCGGAGCAGCAAGGGGGAAAACAATGAAGCGAGCGCTTCGTCAACAGGGAAAAAATATATACAGACGGGATACTACAGTATGATAGCGGCGACACGGGTGTGATGCCAACACACAGTGCGATGGAGGGTGCGGAGAACAGTTAAATGAACACTAATACGACTATTACAGTAGTAGTAGTAGAAGTACGGGTGGAAACCATACACATGTCAAAGTAGAATGCTATAATCTAGCACATAAGCTTTACAAGAGTCTTGCCGACAGTGACTCTACACATGAATACAGAAGGGGTAATTGAAACATACAAAAGAAAGATACTCAATACGCACTGAAAACGTACAGCAATGAGCATTTGTGGAAAAAAAAAGGGAACGCACGAATGGTATACCTGGCAAGACTACTACTTGAGTGTGCTCCAGTATACCTCAGTAAAAAAAAAACCATGTACAGAATGTGCTGGTAACATGCATGGCAGGACTACTTGCATGCTACAACCCAATATACCTGGCAAGTGGAAGATTGCAATGCTTGCATGAGCTATAGTACACTGAATCAGACTGCGCGGACTAATGTTTGTATACCTGACAAGCCCTACAGGCTTGCATGTGTTCCGGTATACTGCAGGAATAAAAACCGATAATCTACCTGACAATGTTAGGAACTTGCATCTTGAGCGAGCTACAGTAGACTATCAGCCAGCATGCCTGGCAAGCCTGCAACACACTTGCATGTGCTACAGCATGCTTATCGAGAAATATGACTACCAAAACCCTCGGCCATGCACCTGACAGGCAGAATACGAAGACGCCTGTACATGCTACAGTACATGTCGGGAGAATAAGCACTCTCTCTGCCAACACAGAGCTGTTTTTCATATTAGGCCTGATAGCNATGCTACAGTACATGTCGGGAGAATAAGCACTCTCTCTGCCAACACAGAGCTGTTTTTCATATTAGGCCTGATAGTCATAGGAGACAGTATGTATGCCATCATCCAGGACTTTCCGCTTATCGTCAATCCACAAAAGAGCCAGTTTGGTTGATTGCTCTGTATATACTGTGTGATGGTACGACCTAATACCTGCGACCTGTACTCTCATGCTGCGCTGGGCCGCAAGGATGCGGCGATAATCGTCGAATGTTGTCGTCTTGTCAACTACACACCCTTGTTTCCCCTTCGCGCGTTTCACTTCCGTATTGAGGCAGCGGTATGCATACAGTTTCATCCTCAACCCGACAAACTCAACCATTTCGTTACCTGCACATTCATCCTTGAACTTCCCAATCACCTTAGAATTGGTAGATGAGTAACAAAGATGAGTGGTCTGGTAGGCTCTGGTGTCGAACTCCAACATGACCGTCGGGTTAGTGACGAGTTCACTGTAGCAGTCAGGGCTGGCAATCTCCATTACAAAGCTATCAGTATCCATGTAAAGGAGGTTTACCCTGCACCCATACCGCGCTCGCATTACATCGTAGTAAAACTTGTACATGAGTGTTTTTGACAAGTCGAGTACGGCAAACCCAGCGTGTATGGGCTTGTCGAACACAATGCTCTCTTAGAATAATTTTACCAGAGACAATGACTCATCGTAAATAGTCCTGCATTTAAACGCAGGTTTTGCGATGAGCTTCTTCGCCCGAACTTCCCTACACACGAGTTCCATACGCTGTCGTTTGCGCTTATTTTCCATAAGTTTGCTGTTCGTTGCATTATTCATTAATTTGTAAAAGTCCTTCTCGAAAGCGTTCGTGGCAGCCTGACGTTTCTCCGTATTCAAATAGATATAGGGCATAAGCCACGGCTTCTGCAGGAATTAAAGGACTCGGTGAACAGCCTTCAGCTGTAACCCATGGCCCAATGCTTGCTTCAAAGTAACGTAATGCTCGATATAATGAAGCTTGCTCTCCAGTGTCGTCATGAGTTTCGTTTGTTTGGACCCCGGGGGACACTCGTTCACTGGCAAGAATGGAAGATCCATATGCGCTTCGTGACGAGCACAAGGGTATTCTACATACCTCCAGTATGTAGCCGACATATCCGTCGTCCAGCACGCTCATCACATCGATGTTCGTGGCGGTCGATTCGAAACCGGCATATGGAAGCGGTAGAGATATCGCCCAACCGTATAAATTATTAGCATCTACATACTGCAGGTAGGTAGATAGCTTGTCGGCATCATATTTATCTGGTATATGACTATTATTGGCAACTGCGTGCTGCTTAACACATTGAGCCACCCCTCCCCGGATGCCTGCCTCTATAAACAGGTGCATATCATAGTCGCAGAGCAAATCTAATTCCACCTGTGTCTTGCGCAACTTTGCGTCAAACGAGAACCCGGGAGCACTGACTTAGCGCACACAGTCGAGTCTATATGTGCGTAGACAGAGCCCCCGGAAATTCTCGAAGACGTCGCACAGAATCAGCACGCCCGTCTTCAAGTAGAGCTCAGAATAGTCCTGGAGGGTGCGACATCCGAACACAGACCAGACGGTTTGTGCATGCTGGTAGTCCTTGGTACTGACATTCCCCCCAGTAAGCTTATTGTAGAATGACTCTATAGCTGGTAATTGAGGTTCGGCGAGCTTCTCCCACGAGCTNGTACTGACATTCCCCCCAGTAAGCTTATTGTAGAATGACTCTATAGCTGGTAATTGAGGTTCGGCGAGCTTCTCCCACGAGCTAACATAATGTAGGGGAAGACGCCTTTCCGGGTTACCAGCTCCAGCTCGCGCTCTACCGTGAAGAAACGAGACATTGTGTGGAATTCACCGGATGGCAGATTCTTAGCGAGTGTTGCCAGGCTGGCAGACATGAAGCTATATGTATCAATGAACTATATAGTGAACTTGTCGCCCAAACTCTTACTGAAGGTGATGAGTTTCTCCTCGCTATGCGGAATAATAAATATGTCCTGGGTATCATATACTAGCTGCTTAATTATGAAATTGGCGTCATGTGGTAAGTTATGGAAGAGTATCGGCAGTCTCTGGGGCCGGCGACGAAGCTTGTTGCAGTTATTACACGACGCCCCAAAAAAATTGCCCGTAAAATGATCATGGTCATGCACCTTTTGGTTGTTGTCAGTGAACATGCCAGAACAGTGGCAGCAGGTAGTGGCTAAAGCACAGTCAGCCTGATCTGCATGCGTTAGTGGGCGCATAGGTTCAGACTTGCCATATATGTCTTAAAGCGTACGTGCCCCATCATGCAATGTCTTTACAAAGACATATCATTGCAGTAGTGTACTGTTTTTTTGTGGTTTTAATATACTAGCACGTTTTAGTATTGGCTGTGTGCCTGCGTGATAACCAACAGACATATATATTATATACATTTTTAAAAAATTAAGATATTCATTTACTCGACAATCATGATCAATACATACAGTACAGACTCGTCAATCATGAGCATTACACACAAGAGAATGTACACACATCAAGATAGCAGTTAAATATATATATATATACAATGAAAACATGTTTTTCTTTGAAAGCACAGTAGTAGTTGCTGCATACATCATGATATCAAAATACAATTAAAACAGTTTTTTTCACTATACTTTTTGCAAGCTGAGTAGCTACAGCAATAAATTTTTTTTTTCAATATACCAATTACCTATAACAATTACAACATTTTTTTTACACACTATACCAATTAAATATATATGCAATTAAAACATTTATTTTGTCACTATGCTTTGCAAGCTCAGTACTTGCAGCATACAATAAGATGCCAATTAAAACATTTACACACACTATACCTTAGCAAGCAGAGTAGTGAATAGATGCAGCAGTAATGTCTTTCTATCAGCAAAAGATGATTTGCTCACGTCCTGAAGCGATGTATTGCCACAATTCAGACATGTTGTGACCGGCAACATCTTCTTCTTATGAGACGTTCTGCGATGAGGTGGTGTGCTGCGACGCAAAATCGAGGACTTGGCAGCGACGGCAGGCTTCTCACGTCTGGCGGGGGTAGACTTCTTGCATTTGACATTGACAGGCAGCTGGATATCCTTCTTAGTAATGTCAATCACGGCAGCAGCAGGTTCAGCCAAAGGTTCTTGCGGAAGGCAAACTCTTATTGCATCTTGCAATAAAGCGTGAGTTATAACTTCATCCGGCCCACATGGCAGGGGAGTGTCTGTTCGCATATAGTTAACGACACATCTTCCCAGAATATTGCATTCGACCATCTGCTGACATTGCTCGTATGTCGACTTTGGGTTGTGCACAAGCAACCAATGTGCTATACCATCCCACTGCTCGCTGTATGTTCTTGACTCGCCATCACAGACATAGGTTATACAGTTGTTGCCAGGCGTCACACTGCTGTAGACAGTCTCTGGGCGAAATGTTACGTTCAACTTGAGCTCACTGGTGTTGACTGGTGGGGGAGACACGGCTTATATAGCAGCCATACGTCTCCGACATGACGTCAGTGGTTCTTGAACAATAATAGTCGTATACGGGCATAAATGTCGTTCATTACCTTACAACATTTACACTTGCTATGACATTATTTCGCCCTCTGCCTTCGTGCTGCTGGCGATATCTGCTCCGTCGTCACACATGTTCTTGTTGTAACAGTTTTTATTAACCTTCACTTATAGTTTTCAATTGAAGACACAACATACCTTAGCGTCACAGGGTAGAACGTATGTGGTACCACATTCTTCCCGCGTGATCTTATGTATGTGGCCTGTACATTCTTCGGTCCAGCGGTAAGTTGCTCCAGTATCAACTTCTCGCAAGGTAAATTTCACCTTCTTGTTTTCGGTGTGTAGTTCTGTAAAGTCTTCACATTCCGTACGTACTGCGAGAATACGTCAATCTTCAGGTAGCTCACTCTGGGGTCGGAGATTGTAGACGACGCACTGATCGAACTTGTAGCAGGGGCGAATTTCATAATAAAAGTTATTGCAAGCGTCTTGATAACCCCAAAAATGATGTTCAGAGTCACATATTTGTACTTGCTCGTGTTCAATTCTTGGTTTAAACACAACTCTTCTGAATCCGATAAAGTAGTTATCGTACATGTTTACGGCTTCTGGCAGAAATGTCACACACTCACGAAGGTTAAACATGGTGATAATGTTAGTTCTCTTCACAACGAAACACTACTGCAGCTCGGCGCATCGTTCTTCTTATAGTGCAGCATCGTACACCTCGCATGATGACGGAGAACACATTGTAGTCCACATAACTGTGCCTCTCTTCATGTAGGTTGTATGATGGTCGCCGGTGCAGCACTCAGTCCATCGGGTAATTATACTACCAGTGCTGACATTGCAAAGTTCATATGCAATTGCGCGAGTAAACCGTACACGGCATATGTACTCTTCGAATGATTTCATAGTACTGAGTGAACAAGGCAGCTTCATTCAAGGTCTTAGGTGATATACGCCAAACGACATTACATTACACGGTACCGAGCGAAAACTACCCTCATTGACACGACATGCCCAGTGTTCAAGTCCATTACATGATTCTACCTGCGACGGTTGGCCGGGCAGTTTGAAATGTACACGCCTGTATCCTACAGTAACGTCGCCCTCATACAGGACTAGCGGGTCCAAATTACACACTATGTTAGCCATTGACGAAAATTATACGACATGCATTGATCTCCCATTGTTACTATACTTGATGCCACCAAAGCTGAATCGTACTGTTGCAGCATTAAGCCTGACCATGTCGTCATCTGATATGAGTTGGGCATAGCATGTAGGCAGCCGGACATGCATCTCATTGTATAACATACATGTTACACATTTACTATATACCGACTCTGTGCGGTGAAAATCTTATACCATGTATACCTTGCTGATGACGAGCTATGACAGTGGTATATATCGAATGGACCCGTTCAGCTTGGTGATTAGAACTTCCATGATGAGCTCTGGATCAGTGCTAAAGTTCTTTGCCCTGATATATGGGCTAATTATAATGGCCGGTGGTGGTGGTGGCGTTTTTTTTTTACCTTTGGTATAGTCCGACAAATGCCATGTCTTAATCAACAAAACATTAAGACAAGAGCATACAAGGATACGCATACACGTGTCACATGCATGTTCTAACAGGCCGGTATATTTCTCGCTCAACCTTCTAAACAACGGACATCCACAATCGGTTTGTAGATCGCAGATTTTAGTAGCGGTGTTGCAATAATTGCTTAAATGACGTTTCTGCTCTGGCCCGGCCACAAAGACTGTGCCATTGTTACTTGGCGTGGTGACAAGTACATTGTGTGCTGTCTCGTATTTCATATTGCCCTCACCCCAATTTATTCCGTGGTAATGTTTTTCCAGCCAAATGTTTGTTACTTTGCTTTTCACGTCCAGCTCATGCCATGGACACGGCGGTCTGAATGTTTACATCTCTATGCGGTCATCGTCATCATCGTATGCCACACAAATACATTTAATAATAAAACCCTGCTGCGAGACGCATCCCTGAATGTTTGCATACATTATGATGTATGTGCTGTAGCGCACGGGAGAGAAAGTACTATAGTTGTTCTCTATGTCAGTATTTTAACTACTCTGTCACGCACATTATATGTGACCAGTCGATCGTGCAGTTATTAAGGCATAGGCCTGGGTGAATGCAGGGAAATTTTCAGCAACGGTTAATTCAGTTCTGCAGTCTATAATGCCGGATTTTAAATGGTCATCTTGCTTTCTAAAGTCAAACACAAGGAGCGGGGCCGTGTGAATGTTCTTGTTCGTCTCAAGAATGGGAGCTTGTGTTTGGCCATTGTACGAACGCTGGAAATCTGCGTACATTTGGTAGGGCACCATATACGAGCCATTCGAGAAATCAATATTTAAATCACTATACGGGTACACATCAGAATTTACGAAAACCTTAACGTTTGTAATATTTACATTGTTGAATGTCAAACAGTCCTTATTAATTACGTTTCGTTTACCGGTCTGAAACGCCACAATTATATACCTCGGTTTCTCACTTGTAAAACTCGTTTTCACGTTAAAATTTACACTTACAGTGCTCGGTACGTTAAGATAAGTTTCTAAACTCTAAGTACGAAATGCGATATCCACATTCTTGCCTTTTTCTGCATATTTCAAAAATGTTACGCATTCTGTAATGTTCACTTGTACATGCGGCAGTAACCAGTCAATAGAATGTATTGCAAGTGTAGCCGCTTCTGCGCCAGTGTCCTCGAGTGCATTCGTTTGAGAGTTGGCCATTTGCATAACTATCTCCTTCTTGGAATTAATGATTAGGTGCCTATAGTCTTCAGCGAAGTCTAACAGTATAGCGAGGGTAATACACACTTCAAATGTACCATTAGCATAGACAGGAACCTTAAAATCTTCCTCGATTTCCCAGCCGGCCATTTTGGCGGCCGGTAGTTGGTTATGCATTAATGAAAGGTAATTCTTAATCGTTGCCGTGATTCCAACATCATGAAATTTTCGAAAGGGGTTTGTAGGCCATTAAAAACATTTAATTTTAAAACTAACATTCACAA
>NQII01004906.1:77171-97821 GCA_002778355.1 Clitarchus hookeri
GGGGTTCGGGCTGAATTGCATGGCTAGGGGGTGTGGCAGTGAATGTGATATATTATTTAACCGTATCTTGTGTTGCATTATGTGTAAATCTTTCCCAATCTTTGTCCATGGATATTACGATATGTTAGCAGTTGCTTGCGTAGACATTGAAGTCCATTACGAAGCCTTGCTAGAGTTCTACATTAATGCAAATAAAATTAAGGACAACAAACCATATTCGTCAGCATGTTTCTTAATAATACGCTTATTTACATTATTTGTATATAAAATATAGGTAACAGTTCAATTTAGCCAATAAATTAATGAAAACTTACGATACACAACACAGCCAAATATGTGTGGTGATTTTTAAAAAACCTGCGAATAGAACTGCATTTCAGACTGTTTGAAAAGAATTTACTATATGTGGATTTACTGTATTTGTGTATGCATTATAAAAACCATAGTCAAGAAACGGTATTTTTATTCCAAGACATAACATATTAAGGAGCCTGCCTATCTGAGCTGAGTTATTATGCTTGTGCCGCATTTATACATATTTTTAAAATATAAATTCAGTTATATCTCGGCAGATGTTACTAGCACTACATCATTTGATATATGTACAGTACAGGTTCAAAAAATAACACAAAGCGAATACAGTTCGGTCACTGGCTCCTTAGAATATGCAGTGTTTTTTTTCACCGACTGATATATAGTTCTGTGCACATGTAGTGTGATTTTTTTCATGGTTTCAAAGTCTAGGAAAAGGGAAAAATGCAGGCTTTATACTTCTCGTTTAAATATTTTTGTTCAAGTCTAGCAATGCAATGGAATCTGACGGAGTACTGTTTCCAATAACCTTTGGATGTGTCTGGACTAAGGGCTATGTTTATTTTTTCAGGTGAAATAATTTTATATTTTTTTATTCTGCAGAGGAGGCGAGTTCAGTCTCTCCTGCCCTGCCAAGTGGCACGGCTCTCTCACAGTGTCGCCTTCACAGCGCGACAATGGGGCATTCATGCGCTATCTCTGCCAGCAGCGTTGAATTTCTCCCTTGCAGAAATGCGCAGTTCATGACCCCTCGCAGCGCGCTGCGTTGCTGCTGCTCTCTGTACCTGGCCGGAAAATGTCTCGAGATGATTAAATTCTTTCAAAAACTGAAACTACGATATGAGATAATCTTTGCGATTATTTTTGTATGAAACCTGAGATCACTAATAGTTCATGGTAGGATGCCGATTTGGTTGTCCCAAAATCACCTGCCATTTTCCTACTCATACCATCCCTACAAAGTTTATGAGAAAAAAGGAGGGAGGGGTGAGGGAAGTCAACCAATATAAATGCCTGGCCAAAATCGTTACCGTATATTTCACAACGTTTCTGGCAAAATAGATAAGACTGGAAGGAGGGGAAGTAAGCCAGTGGAAATGCCAGGCCTAGAGAGAGGGGGACTCTCCCATGGTTGGCACTACTCTGCAGGAACTATATTCCTTAAATCACTCTGTGCCTCCCCACCACTCGGCTGCGTTTTATGAAAGGATAGAGCATCCCCAAATCACTCACTCTGATATCAGCGCTTCGTCTGCATAGCCGAGTACCCTCCTGTTCCGTCGCCATTTTGTACATTGAGAGTTATTGCGAGGTGTCATGGTCACCTTTTAGTTTTGCTTCGAGTAATTGCTCGCTAAGGTATGTTTGTTTCACATTTTTTTTATTATCAAGTTTTATGCCTTCTTGTTAATTTAATTTGCTGACGAGCTCTTAAATTTATTTGTCATCAAATGTTATGCAGATTGTTTGCTAACGAGCTCTTTCATTTAAAAATAAATAACTCATTCAGTCTCTTGTTAATTTGTTTGGAAACAAGCTCTTTAAAATTTAAAATAAATAACAGTTGCAGTTTCTTGAATATTTGTTTGGCAATGAGCTCCTAAATTTATTTTTAATAAAGTTTTTTATGCAAACGATTTAAAAATAAAACAGTTTTGTGTGCTTACTGAATGTTACATTGCAAAGATATTAAAGACGTTTGTTTTATTTTGTGCAGTGATTGGTAGCCAGTACGTCAGTCCCTTGCCAAAGGTTTTGCTTGGTATGTCAACTGACATCGGAGCAAGTCAGCACTGACTGTCAGTTCTTGTGTGCTACAAATTCTTTTCAAAATAAGTACAACCACTGGTGAGATAATGAAAAGGAATTTTTTTTTTTNAGTTCTTGTGTGCTACAAATTCTTTTCAAAATAAGTACAACCACTGGTGAGATAATGAAAAGGAATTTTTTTTTTTATCACACGATTGCTCTTTTATACGTTACCGCTAAGCACAGTCGCAGGTCCTGTCAATTCTTGGAGTTGTCTCTTCAGTCAGCTTGCGGCAAGTCTGTACGTCCGTAAGGGAACCACGACATCTTCACCCTTATACAAGAAGTGAGCATTTACGACTACGAGGTGAATATGTTATGTATAACTTTTTTAATATAATTTTTTACATTATATGGTGAACTTGTGTCCAGTTGAAGGGAATTCCGTGTTAGGGCGTCAGAGAGTCCCCTTTGTGACTCAAATCGTTTGTTTCACGGAGTCCCTAGCAACACAGCCTATCGTTGTTATGAGAGTGACTGCAGTCTTACTTCTCTTCTTCTGGTATTTCACTCTACTGTCTACATGCAAAACATTCTGTGAGGATTTTGATTATACTCGTTGACAATAAAATTCCAAGTAATGTGATAAAAAAAAATTATTCGTATTCATAAATAACTTGCCTACGGTATGGTTCAGCGAAAAAAAAAGTTACATAAGAGTATTTGTTCTGCTACACAGTCCAGTATTAAATTTTAACAAATGTGAATAACTTTTACNTTATTCGTATTCATAAATAACTTGCCTACGGTATGGTTCAGCGAAAAAAAAGTTACATAAGAGTATTTGTTCTGCTACACAGTCCAGTATTAAATTTTAACAAATGTGAATAACTTTTACTGGAAAGCAGAGTAGTTACGCAAGTTTTGTTGNACTGGAAAGCAGAGTAGTTACGCAAGTTTTGTTGCCATACATTTTTTTGCATTAATTATAATTCTTTCCAGCTTCATCACCAACTTTATTTGCAGAAATGGGCTGTGACCAAATTCTTAATATTATTCTTACCCATATGTTGCAGGTTTTTTTTTGCTGAAGTCTTCAGCACGAGGGGCGGCTGTGTCGACGTGGTAACTTCGGGGGATTCACAACTTCCTGCGTCTCGTACTGTCTCTGGGGTAAGTGCGTCGCCGCCGCTAGGGTTACGTTCTGGTTATTGCAGCAAATATTTTTCTGCACGCAACTGCGGATTGAGGAACGAGAGGACCAGCATTCATAATCCTCCCAGAGAAGATGAGCATGTCTGCGAGAAGTGCGGGATGCAGATGGGGTGGAAGAATAGTATGGAACGTCACGTGAGGAGCTGCAATGGCACAGTGCAGCAGAAAGCCACTGGCAATTGCAAGTTTTGTAATGCCCCATTTGCTAACACAGAAGATGCCCGAAAGCACGAGAAGGGGTATAGTTCAACCCGGAGCATGGGGTCTGCGGCCAGTTATGCTTATTAATCCTACATTTAAATTTCATAAATTAATGAGTCGGCAAATGACGCTAGAGCTAAACGTGTATATACATTGTTAATTCAGCTTTGCGCAGTGTGCGTCGTGTTAGCGCAACTGGTAGAATTTTCGGGCTACGACGTACGTGTTTCGGGTTTAAATCTCAGCAAGAGCAAATTATTTTTAATGTTTTCCACTTTTTTTTTTAATAAGTAACTTATATTTATTTTAATAACCGTGCAAAGTATTACAATACTTAACGATGGATGGTTAACAGTGTGATATAATGGAGATTGCTTACTTTTATTGGTAATAATTACATCTCTCAGAATCTATTCGACAAAACCCACTATATAGTTTCGAAAAACATTTTGAATATCTCTCTCTCTCTTTTTATTTTAAGACCTTACATTGCCGAAGAAAATAGCATAACGTGTGTGCAAAAATAATTATATTTGTGTGTCCGCGTACTTCATCCTAAGTGGCGGGATGAGTTAAAACTTGGATGTTACGTTGGCACGACTGACAACATGGCTTGTTTGTTGACACTGGCTGTTGGGAGTACACGAAGAAGAAGAAAATTTAGAAAACTTTAAACCCCACTTAGCCAAATGGCCATCAGAGGCGGTGTCACTATACAATATATTTTAAACTAATTTCAAACAAAAAAAATTTATAGGGCTTGANAATGGCCATCAGAGGCGGTGTCACTATACAATATATTTTAAACTAATTTCAAACAAAAAAAATTTATAGGGCTTGGAAATAGAAATTAAGAAGAAGAAATGGCTAAATACTTGTTACGTTATAGAGTTAAAAACGGTACCTCTGACTCCACCNAAATAGAAATTAAGAAGAAGAAATGGCTAAATACTTGTTACGTTATAGAGTTAAAAACGGTACCTCTGACTCCACCCTTACCACCACAACCCTGCCACCCATAAGAGACAGAGGGCTTGGTACGCGAATGTATTCTTGTACTTGATGTTGTGGCGTATCGGTAATCGTGTGTTGTTTATATCGTTAGTTTTATTGACTTTGTATTTATTGTATGAGTAGGGTGCGTGAGTGAGCTCTGTCTGCTTCCTGTCCACACCCGTCCCCCACTCAAGGTGTTGTTTTTTAAATTCCGATCCGGGGGCGGACGGCACCCTAGCCCCGCCCGTCGCCTACGCTCGATCATCCAGTAGCCTGCGTACTAGCTTTTCAGCCTGTCCACTCAGCCACCATCTGCCGACGCTGATTCTACGAGGCGGTTAACGACTGCCAGACACAGCCATCTTCAGTGGTCTTCTCTCTGGTCGGATCGACGACAAAAAGACGCAGCTCCCGGTGTTATGCTGGCCTACACTGAGGTAACAAAAGTCATGGGATAGCAATATGAAAATATACAGATGGCAGTATTATCGCGTACAAAATGTATAAATGGGCAGTGCACTGGTTGGGCTTTCATTTCTATTAAAGTGATTCATATGAAAAGGTTTCTGACGTGATTATGGCCGCACGAAGGGAATTAACAGACTCTCAAAGCGGAATGGTATTTGTAGCTAGACGCGTGGGACATTCCATTTCGGAAATGGTTAGGGAATTCAACAATCCGAGATTCGCAGTGTCAAGAGTGTGCCGAGAATACCTAATTTCAGGCATAACCTACTACCATGGACAATGTAGTGGTCGACCGCCTGCACTTAATGACCGAGACCAACGACGTGTGCGTAGAATGGTCAGTGTTAACAGACAAACAACACTGCGTGAAATAACCGCAGGAATCAATGTGGGACGTACGATGGACGTGTCCGTTAGGACAGTGCGGCGAACTTTGGCTGTACTGGGCTATGCCAGCAGAAGACCGACTCGAGTGCCTTTACACGACATCGCCTACAGCGCCTCTCCTGGGCTCGTGACCGTATCGGTTGGACCATAGACGACTGGAAACCATGGCTTTGTCAGATAAGTCCCAATTTCAATTGGTAAGAGGTGATGGCAGACCCCATGAATCCATGGACTCAAGTTGTCAACAAGGAACTGTGCAAGCTGGTGGTGGCTCCATAATGGTAGGGCTGTTTTTACATGGAATGGACTGGGTCCTCTGGTCCTACTGAACCGATGATTGACTGGAAAGGGTTATGTTCAGCTACTTGGAGACCACTTGCAGCCATTCATGGACTTTATGTACCCAAACAACGATGGAATTTTAATGGATGACAATGCGCCATGTCACCGGGTCACAACTGTTCGCGATTGGTTTGAAGAACATTCTGGACATTTCCAGCCAATGATTTGGCCACCAAGATCACCCGACATGAATCCCATCGAAAAGTTATGGGACGTAATCGAGATGTCAGTTCGTGCACAAACTCCTGCACCGGCAACACTTTCGCAATTATGGACGTCTATAGAGGCAGCATGGCTCAATATTTCTGCCGGTGACTTCCAACGACTTGTTGAGTCCATGCCACGTCGAGAAGCTGCACTCCGCCGGGCAAAGGAGGTCCGACACGATATTAGGAGGTATCCCATGACTTTTGTTACCTCAGTGTATATCGGGTGCTTTGTTTAATATTTTCGACCCCGTTTAATGGCCGGTGGAGGGGATTTCTTCATCTGTCATTCGCAAGGCGTTGTTGCAATCATGCTGGTGCCCTGGTTCAATGTTTGAAGATGTGATCAGGCAGGCCATTCAGCTAATGCCTGATAACATCATAACATCTCTCCCAATGTTCACTAGCGAGGTGTCTTCGTCTCGGCCTATAATCCATGGGGGTAGTAAAAGATTGTTTTGAATTTGCATTGTTAATCGTCTGGCAGTAGGAATTTGAATCGGGGTGAAGTCCTCTTCACTATTGTAGGAAAATTTATGAAAGTAATTATAGTAGACGGATAAATTAGGAATAAGGAACTGCCCATTGCTTCCGTGCAGTCCTCGGGCAAGGTGGGCCGAACAAGCGCTGTGCTGTGTGTTTGCAGTGGCCTTGCTGGCCTTGACCTTCAATTCCGCTGGGTGTGCAAATTTTCTTCACGCAAGCACAGCTGACGCCCCGCGGTCTGTTCGCGAACGCGTCAGCCTTTCTTGAGTTTGTGAGTCCCTAAGTACTACGTGGCGTTGATCTTTTGATACATTAATCCTTGTAAGTAATAAAGAGAAAAACATTAATCATTAATCAAAATGAAAATAGAAAACAATATTTTAATATGAAAAGAATTTTAATTTTGTAAGTTAACTGCTCTTCCATTACAACAATTTTTGTGTTTTGTTTGTACAGAAAATACACTTGCTGAAAATCAATACATGTTAGAGCACTGACAAAAATAGTGATGTGATAGGAGAATGTAACATACTAAAATGGTATGTGACGTCACGGTGGTAGGATACTGATGGGATGGTATCGAAACTTAGAAAATAATTTAATTAATATTGAAATTTCCATAAAATTAAAAAAGAAAATGAATTTTGGAGCTACTTTTTAACTACATTTCAATACTTAAGAGGGAAATGGAAAGAACACTTAAAGTAACATATATACAAGTATTTAAATATAACAAAAAAAATGTTATAGTAATCAATGTTAATTATCATACAAGAAATAGGTGTCAATAAAAGATAATTATATTTATTGAATGTGGTAAATTGTATAAATAATTAGTATTCTATAAATATTAAATCGTAAATTACAGTGATTTAAGTATTATAAATGATATCTTTTACTTATGATGGCAATTCTTACAACTTATTAATTTATTCATAGAAGTTGTTAGTTGAGTAGGTACATTTTAAAAAAAGAATATATATACCTACATTTTTTTACAAGCAGTGGAGTATTACTTTTTTTCAACTTCCTTTGTATCTTAAAACTGGTAAGAATTTTTTCTTTTATTATAAAAAATTAATTTCAAAAATAGCTTCCAGAGGCCTCCTATTTGCTATCGCTATTTTTTTTTATGCAATCATAAACTTTTTAAAAGTAAAGTTTGTTATGTAAGTGTTAGGTACCTGCAGGGTGCGGCGTGAGTGGTGTGTGTGAAATATAGAAACCGCTGGTTAACCATATATAATTTAACGTATGACTCGCGATCTGAGTTAAGTGAAAGTGCTGATGCTGGGGAATGAACGCGCGCGACTCGACAACGTTTCTGCGTGTGACGTCAGGACAGGTTGTCTAGTGGGTATTGCTTGCACCGATCTCCGGAGGAACATCTGCATGAGGGGAGTTTGTTGTGACATCGTTGCTGTTTGTTGTTGACATGGAATGTGCGGTACCATTGCTATGAAACTTGCAAGGAAATGTGTTAACAGAATGCCTTCACAGTTTGTCGAAACATCTTATATAACATTTTTGCTTTAAATAAATAAGAGGGCCCTAATAGTTTATGCAGATTATGGTTATTTAAAATTAAATTGTGAATTTTATTTTGGTTTTATAATATTTATGGTTGTATTATATTGCTAGGTGTGTCCGGACCTTGGAAGCCTATGTATTTAAAATGTGAGTTAAAGCTCATTTATTTCTAAACTTTCTTTGTTTCTTGGGTGGTATATCAATACTAACTTATATTACAGATTTATGATTAAGTTACTGTTTTTGATCCAGTTATTTGATAATGCCTACAAATGAGGACGGTTATGCTGGTGCCTATTTTCATACAAATAGTTTTTTCTGAAAATAAGTTATTTTAAACAGCTGTGTGTGCGGATAATGCTCTAAATAATTAAAATGTTAATAAGTACGCTGGACACCAACACATAACATAAGTAGAATATAATGACATTGATTAAGCAAATAGATGATAGTAGAGAGGAAAGAACAAATAAAAAATTAAGTACATAATTATTACAATTCTACTTTTACACAAAGAGTAGCATACGGGGATTAGGGAAATCTGCACTCAATGATTTACACCAGGGAGGTCAAAATTGAAAGTACCCTCGTGGTATACTTTCAAAGTACTGCGTATTAGATCAAGGACTGACAGCAAAAATCCAACACATCCAGATTGCGCCTCTACTACCTGAACTCTTTCAAGGCCAGTAGAGCATAGAAAACAGGACCCTCTCATCGGGTCATCACTACCCCCAGATGCCCAAAGATTGCTCCGTGTCTCACGCGAAATGTAAGGTTTGACCTCCTGTGTAAGTCCTCCTGACAATTGGGTGGATGTGGGTAAACCGTGAACCGACAGACACAGTCGAAGTGGGTGCGTCTCGGGAACTATTCCCATTTCGTTACATACCCTTGAAATTACACACAATTATTGCTTTTGATGTCAGGTTCAACTGTCTGCGCGTCAAACAATACAGTGTGTTTGGCATGGCGTGTCTCTCGCACGTCCGAAAGCCACAAGAATTGGCTAAGTCCTCGGATCACAGAACTGCATGTACCCATAGAAACTCACTCTCCCCGTGTCCTTATATAACTGTTTGTGAGAAGTACGTGAAAATATTTGGAGTATGAGGAACAATAAACTTAAGTTTAAAAGCGGGTGTGGGGAAACATTTGCGTGGCGTGCGATGGCACGCCTTTTCGCAACATAGCGGCGCTCGAGCCACGGGAGAGTGCTGATGCGGGAATGTGTGGTCTCGGCACCTTGCAACTGGTTTCGCGGCGTCTGGCCTGTAGCCGCGACGTCTCGTCCTTCCATATGCCAACTATTAACGAAATAGGTGCTTTATGTCAAAATAGTAAAATCTCGTAGTTATTCCTTATTTCTATACATGTTATGACAACTTTATTAAATATATAGTATGTAGACTGAGGGGAAAGTATCATAAAATAATTTTACTTTATCTGTTCACAGCAATATCTAACTACGTATAATGTGGTGTACTGCATGGAGTTTATTAAATTAGCATGAGTTGAAAGTTAATGTAAAGGGAAATGCTCACAGGATTATAAACTGCTATCACAGTAATAGTTGCATTTCAAATAACTACATCCAGTTCACACAGGTGATCTATATTATAATTTATATTACTAGCTTTGTATTGCTGAAGTAAATGGTTTACACATATATGTATGCAACTAGGAACTTGTAGTTCACACTGAAATTCTCTACATTTTAATACAGTTTGTTATTTAGATTTAAATAATGGCTTTTTATTTTTAGATATTGGGCTGTAAAAGGTAAATAATAATCTAAACCTAATATATTTTAAAAGTAGTTATGACATTTTTTTAATCATACTGCTACTAAAAAAACTAAAAATTTTAATGGTAAAAGTAGACGTGGCTGAAATTTTTATATTATTATTATGGAAATTAGCGTGGGTAGGTGGAAAATTTATTGAAATGGGGGTGGATGGTAGAGCAGCTGATGCAAGGCAGCTAGATGGTTGGGAGGAACCAAGCCTCCACCATAGTTATGCTTTAGCTTTTAAGTCAATTCATACTTGAAAGGGGCTTATGGGTGTTGCTAAATAATAAGACATTATTATATAGAGCACAACAATATAAGATGGAGTTTATTGAACATAAAAATTATACAATAACTATTTACGTGACTTATTGATCGGAGGAGCTTATATGATCTACCAAGATGCTAATTAATGATATTAAGTATTATTACCTCACACTATTACTATTACAGTCTAATTGGAAAGTCCCGACCTTGTTCATGTTGCCGGAGGCTGATTCTACGAGGCAGTTAACGACAGCCGGACACACCCAACTTCCGTAGTCTTCTCGTTACAGTAACCCGACGACAAAAGACGCCGCTTCCGGTGTTACACTGGCCTATATCAGGCGCGTTGTTTAATTTTTTCGGTCCTGTTTACTGACCAGTGGAAGGGATTTCTGCAACTGTCTTTCGCAAGCCGTTGTTGCAATCACGCTCGTGCCCTGGTTCAATGTTTGATGATGTGATCACGCAGGCGGTTTAGCTAAGGCCTGATCACATAATAACATCATGCACATAGGTTTCGTTTGCACCAAGGATAATTCCCCCAAATCGGGGCACTAAGATTAAGGCTTCAGCCGTGGCTTAACTAAGACCTTATCTTGCATTATTACATTCCGGAATACTGATAAGGTCTTGACATAGCTTAAGCTGTACCAAAACCCTTATAAAAACGTTCCGTCATACCGGCATCAGTGTGTGTGAGGGAGCCAGCCAACAGCATACTGCTGGTAATGTAAGCACCAATTAATTTAATGTCCAATAAGTGCATAACATACTACAAGCGTTGTGAATTAGTCATTTAATTCTTAATGCGCATACATGGATCATCAAAAATTCTGTACACCACAGTACCAAGCAATGTGCTTATTAACGTCGTAATAATGACTATAAGAGCAGTATTATACTTTTCACGTGCTTCTTATATCCTATTTCAAAGACACAAAGTTCATTGATTGTATTAAATATGTAACACTTTGGTTTATACCTAGAATGCATGTTTATAATGTGTGATGTCAGCATGTTGTAATAATAACAGTTTAAAGCTGTTGCAATTGGTTTTCTGTAGGTAAATGATTTAATAAGTGCCTACATAGTATAGCAATCGAGAAAGATTAAAGAAAATAAAAGTGTTTACCATATTACTGTTGACTGTAAATATTCGTGGAGATGTGCATATACAGTATGTGCTTTCAACACACTTGTATGCAGACATGTACAATGTTCGCAACTAGATATGCACGAAGCAAGGAAAAACCTTGTCAGCACGTGGTGTTGACAAGTTAGGCGCAAGTGTCTCCGCGAAAATTGAAATTTTTAAATTTAAAACTTATTTTACGAACCATCTTTATTGTAGTTAATTGTACTTTAATATTATGTTCCATTGTATATAAGTAACACTAATAGCATGATAGCACAATATGTCATGATGTGTATGTGTAAAGAACAAGTTTGGATTTTTTTAATTGAAAATCATCCGTCTTTATTGTAATGCTTCGGAAAGTGATGACCGGCAGGAAAAAAAAATTATATAACATTTGAATTTTACGCGCCGAAGCTTTGGTGACAACCGCCAGCTTAACGAGAACACCGAATTTTTTGTAATATACTCTTCCAGCTTCGCCAATAAATATAATATATGACACTGCGCATACTCACTACCGTCGTTTCTGTGGACATATTCGGAATTATATTGACAGTGGCGATGGAAAACAATGCCTTATACCGACGTAAGACATGACTGACGAAAGTAAAATAAAAAGATTAAAAATAATATATATTAATTAAAGTATATTTTTGAGATATTTTAAGCCCAAAATCATCCTGCCAGATGCAAATTGCCTATGGCTTGAATGTGTTATGCACCTGGTTGGTGTGAGTTATGCAGCATATTTTTTTCACTGTCTAAAAGATGAAATACCTGTTTATTGAATTTGTAACCTGTAACTTAGTAATTTATAGTATATACCATGCTGTCGTGTATCAAATGCCCTAATCGAAGTAAATTGCATCCTTTTTTCCTAAAAATTAAATTACGGAATAGGACTTTGTAGCAAAATTTAAAGTCAAGGTTGCTGTTTTTCATGTAAGAAAAACATTTATTTATATCTCGACTCGCGGCTGCACCGCCAAACAACTCCCGTCTCGTCTGAGATAATTGACTCGGCCGGTATCCGAACCTGGCTTTGGTGAAACGACTGCCTCTCGCACTAACTGCCTTCTCTGTCTCGCATCGCGGCTGCCGAACTACTCCTTCCCGTCTCGGCTGAACAACTGACTGTCAACCACTGCTCCCGAACAAATGATCACAACTGATCCCCTTCCTTGTCTGTACCTGAATCTAACCCGCCTCCCGCTATATTCAAGTTAGCTGTCAGCAGTTTCTCGAGAGAGAAAGCGGGAAATCTCCTGTGTACCTCGCGCGTTTTTTGTGTAGGATTTTGTGTTTCGTCAGCGGCTTGGGCGCTCCATTTTTGGTGAAGGGAGGGTGTGGTAGGACAGTTTCGGGGATCCCTGAGAGCTCTGTCAGCACTAATTCTCGTAGGGGGCTCCCCTGTTTCGTTTGTCGAGGGCCGCATATCAGCTATTCCTCGGGGCTTACCCTCTTTCCGTTCAACTTCGGTTTTTCCCCGAGTGTCCTTATACATCGGGACAGCCCCGCGGGTTCTTCCCCCCAGGGTGTGAATACAGTGCAATGCCTGTCCCCCTGGCTAACATCGCTTTTGAACATCCTGTAAACAGCATTGGCTACGGGTTTTGAATCTATCTGGCTCACTGCTCTTTGTCTGCGCTCGCCTTCGCAGTCTGCTTCGTTCCCCACGTGTGTGACGCGACAGCTGGCCAGCTATCTTCTCCCCTTTTCCCATCTTGCGGGTGCTCATCAAGTTGTAGTCCCCCTCTTTCCCCTCTTCTTACACTGACCTAGTGAGAGGTCTGTGGTTATCAGCTAATAGGTCGTTTGCCTCTGTTCGTGGCCTGCTTTGTCTCACTGACCCTGGCAGCTAAGTAAACACAATTTATTTATGGGGGCTGGTAAGCCTCTCATAAAAAACAACAATAAGTATTTTCTTTTCCGACCTACTTTCCGCTCTCCGAGCGGTCTTACTGCGGGCGGAAAGAATCACATTTTGATTCTGGCCGCTTTTTTTCACACACTGACTCTGGCGGCAAAAACACACATATTCTTTTCTTGTTGTGGGCCTAAATCTCTAATTATAACACATATTACACTAACAAATAACTTACAATGGCTGATGGCCAAAATCTCTAATCCTTACCCATACCTAACTAATATCCCTCACTAAACCACGAATAAACCTGGTGGTAAACAACTGGTAAACAATAAATAAACATCGATAAACAATAATAACAACACTCAAACCTTGTGGTAAACTACTGGTAAACAGTTGGTCACCTCGGTAAACAATAAAATAACTGGTGATACACAATGGTAAAAAAAGTAAACACTGGTAAACAGTGCGACTGATGAATTGAACTCGGGTAAACAACGAGACAGATGTCCCGTATATTTTGGCGCGGGCTTCTTTGTGGTCTTACTGCGCATGTTTGCACACATGTTTACACAGTAAAAATTACCTCGATAATTTGGCTGAAGGCCTCTCAACACTTAGCACTTACTGTTATGAAATTACTGAAAATAATGGTTCACTGTGCCCTCTGTAGACAGAAACATATTCTTGCTGCAGTTTCTCGCACTTGTTGTTGTATCGTGGGAGGGGTTGGTTAGGTAAACACTTTACCTTGGGTTGAATGTCTTCTAGCCACTGGACAGGATGGCGGGGCCTGGAGAAGTGCGGTACTTGTTTGCTTCCGGCTGGAAGAAGGACGCCTTATCTCGCCTCGCACTGCAGACCTGGACAGGTTGCAGGGGAGCGGGAGGTCCCTTGTATCCCTCTCGTTAAGTTGACACCTTCGGCTGCTGGACTGCCGTAGCCTCGTTTCGGGTTGGCTGTGGTTTTGCTTGGTTCTGCCTCGCCTCTTTTATGTTTGCTGGGTTCGACTCTCTGCCGATGTATATTGCTTCGTTTCTCTTTCACTTGCTACTTCTCTCTTCGCTCGACTTCTCGCCTGTCTGCTTCACACATTCATTCCCGCGCGTACATCAGTTTCGGCCTCCTTTTAACTCCCGTTCGTGTTGCTCCACACTCTTTTCGTCGTCCACTTCCTCTCACTTAGTCTTCTTTACACGCTGCTTCCAGCGAGCGTTAAGTTTCGGCCGGCTCTCAGGCAGCCTTTTTAACTCCTGGTGCCCATACTCATGTTTATTATCTTTCTGGGCACTGCCTGCGATAGCGCTGAGGTTGTGTTGCATCTTGCTTTTGCCCCTACCTCGCAGTATCTGTACCATACAGTGGAACTATTTTCCTGCCCTTTCTCTGCCGCTCATCCGAGTGGTCTCACGGCATGCGGAAACGCTGTTATACTTTTCCGGACTTGTTTGGCCCGCTATCTTGCAGTCACTGTCCCATACAGTGAAACTATTTTCCTGCCCTTTCCCTGCTGCTCATCCGAGTGGTGTTATGGCGGGCGGAAATACTGGCATAGATTTCCGGAAAGCGTCACTATTCACCATGCAGGGAATTAGTAACTTACTTTTTCCTACTTTTTCTTTCACCGGCACTCTGGTTACTGTAATTGGTCGGCGCTGTTAATTTACCTGACCGCCTGATCCCATTTCATTTCCACCATCCAGTGAAAGTGACATCCTTTCTTCGCTGAACTCCTTGCGCTGCTATGTCTTTCGCCCACTTCTCGTCTCCTTTTCCGCTCCCGTTCGCTAATTTCGGCCTTGCTTCATCTCCTCTCTCGCTCTCGCATTCTCTTTTCGGTCTCCTCGCTAATGCTCGCCGCCCATGCTTTCTCGTCTCTCTCGTCATCTCTCGTCATGCTCGCCATTTTACTGCCCATCATCCAGTGGGCTGTGGCCTATGGTTCTGCTAAATCTCCCTTTTGTCTCCCGCCTGATGCCTTCGAACTTGCTCCTCCCACTCGTACTCGTGAATTACTCAGCTGCCTGCTTCGTTAATTGTGACTCATAATGTAATGTTGTGAACTGGACGCCACAGGGTTTTATTATAGACTCCCTGAAGTCTCTTTTAGCCTGACTAGTTCGTTTAGGGTCAACTGCTTCTCTCGGGTTTAGTCTGGTTCTTGTTTCAGTCTATAAAGACTTAACTATGCCATAGCATGCCTTGCCATGCATTAACACGCCCCACATTGGGCGCCATTTAAGCTTGTCACTACTAGGCCACCTGAGTTATACAGAGTGGTGGCTAGTAGTTTATATAGTTAAATTACGTTGATGCAGACAAAGGGCACCTGTGGTTGTTGCATTAGTGTTAAACAAATACTCGTATTCTGAGTTATTTAACACACCAGTATTTAATTGGTCTGAAGGTCACATAGGTATTTTCACACACGGGCGAGACTGAGCCCCCCTACTAGTCGTATGCCTGAAAAGCTGGTGGGCTGAATACTATGCATCGGGGAAGGTTAGTGAAGGGAGACGTTTCTCTACTAATCTGTGATTGTGGCTTTTGGTGGTTCTGTAATGAGGGACAATAATATTGAATATGTCCTTCCTCTTTATAAAAAAAACATCAACCTTTCCTTTTTCTGTCACTTTATTCTTAGACTCCAGTAAAATAGAACATAACTGCCGAATATGACCCACCTTTTTACATTCATAAAAACTTACCTTCTTGTTACCCACTCCCTTATGTTAGTCAATTTCCCCTTTACTTATTATCTGCCCCTTTTCATGTTTTATTTTTAATAAATTTATCTTCCTTGTTTACACTCTCAATGACAGAAACCACATCCTTATGTTTCTTACCCTAAAAGCAATGCTCAGTACTCGAATTTATTTTTCCACATACTCCACATTTGTTTTTTGCCTGATGAAGGTCCCCTAGGCTAACCTACACTTTAGATACTATATCCAATAGCTCACCCAAAGTACTTGGCTTCTTTGGAAAAAAAACTACTCTAATAGGGAGGTAAATTATGAAACACAACTTCTACCAAGCAACTTTCATCACAACGTCTACCCAATATCTCGTCAAGCCTCATTATATCTACCACAAAATCTTGCATAGTTTCCTCATTTTTTCTGATATCAATCAAGAATTTTCATACACATGTGCATAATGTCTACTTCAGACAAGACTCGTTAACAATGCCTTATTTAAATGAGTCTGTTCCTAATTATCTTCAATGGCCTTCCCACAAATTCATTGCAATGCATCGGCAAACCGAAAAAAGAAAGCAGCATACAATTCTCGCCTCTCACGGACATTAAGTCTAATTATCTTTCCTAATTCAACTAGATAATGTATAACCGTCTGTAAAATAATTGGTTTCAAACATGACATTCTATTATGAAGATCACTTGTGAAATAACACAATAGTTTAATTAATGGAGCAGGCTCACCCATGTATGGTGTTGATATCCCCCTGAGGCCTCTGAGTCATCATCAGCCCATACCAAATTCCTTGCGAGCTTCTGTAAAACATAAATATTGTCTTTGTCTCCATACTTAATTCCAGCATTTTTTTTAGCATACCTTGCAAATTCTCCTTACACAACTTGTGCACCCAGGCTGTTCTCACACCTGTCGCCAACATTACAAATACAACATTACTTAACTAATTTACTTTGAACTCAGTTTGGTAACAGCCAATAAACAATCAAACAGCACATTGGGCAGAAAATTTTGACAGGATATTCAATACCGCCACAACATCCCTCCCAGTATTCACCTATCTAACACTAAGACTGCTCAGGAAGAGGTTGGGAATGGGAAACACATAGAACAAAAATTCTTTAATTTCAGAGTAACTGATAGTTATTTTATCTGGCTAACTAGAATGTGTGTATTTACACAAAAATGTCCAAAATACCGCCTTGTTTTGATAATTTTAATTTTAGGTCTCATAATCTGTTCCATTTGATCCTTTCTTTCAATTTGTAAAATATAGATATCAATTTGATTTAGCATACGCATTCCTTTGATTTCAGACATCGTTCACAATTTTCAAAAAGATTCCATACACAAATTAAAAACATCCAAAAATTATCCCAGAGAAACCAATGTTAAATAAACACATATATTTAAAAAAAACCACAAACAATTCATATTTAAACAAACTCCGAAAACTTTTCTCTCTATAAGAATGGGATCCCATCCACAATTACAATTTATTCCCTATTTCCACACAATCACCTCCACACCAATCCACAAACATCTGAGCCTGAAGGTATTGCCCTCACCGGTAAACCCACTATGTCCGCAAATCCAAGTCTCAGTAAAAAAAACTCTCTTTCGCCAGTTTTGAGACTAAGTACCACAATGGGCATCCAAACTTAATGTCCACTATTACCGCAAATGAAATGAAAGGTTTCCACGCCATTCGCCAAAAGCAAGGTTCATTACTTCAGTCGGTCTATTATTTCCTATGTTCAAATCATCACTGCCTAGTCACTCATTCACTTCCGCACAAATATTGTAAGATCCTTCTCTCCACTGCCAGAGGCTAAGTCCTTCACTATATTCTGCAAAAATATACTCAGTCCTGACGCACCACTGCCAGAGACTTATTTCCACACACTATTATACAGAATATTCAAAGTCCCGCCTCACCAATGAGAAATTAAAAGTGTCCCAACTCGTACTTAAATACTGCAACGTAGGCCGACGTTCCCGCGGCACCTACTCAGCAGCGAATCCGAGTCCCGGAGTTGGCGACATTCTCCTCCTCCCAGCCGAGCCTTACAGGCACTCAGCAACGATCTCCTTCACAGCCGAACCTCACAGGGACTCGGCGACCATTTCCCCGATGCCCTAAACCACATCCTTTATACTAGTTGCTCCACGCACACCCCTTCTCCAGAGACATCAGGCCCGGCTTCAGCGCGCTCTATACATACCATCCTTGTAATAAACCCAATTACAAGTGCCAGTCACACATGATTCAAGAATGTGGCCCCTTCACACTTCGCACTGCAACCCGCGAAACAATAATGCGCTGCGGGCAGACAGGACGACAGGAGTCGAGCGCCGATAAAACATAAGGGTCAACTGTCAAAGCCATAAGATTTTTACCACATCACTTCGAAAAACAAACTCACTTATGAGATGGAGCACACTGCCTCACAAGCATATTGCTCTAACATAAGTATTTATTAATATTAAAACTTTGGTCTCTTATTTCTCTTGGACACAGAATGTAAGGCTTGCTTTTATTTTAGTCATATACACTGAGGTGGCAAAAGTCATGGAATAGCAATACACAAATATACAGATGGCAGTAGTATCGCATACAAAATGTATAAATGGGCAGTGCACTGGTTGGGCTTTCATTTCTATTAAAGTGGTTCATGTGAAAAGGTTTCTGACGAGATAATGGCCGCACGACAGGAATTAACAGACTTTGAATGTGGATTGGAGTAGGAGCTAGACGCATGGGACATTCCATTTCGGAAATAGTTAGTGAATTCAACATTCCGAGATCCACAGTGTCAAGAGTATGCCGAGAATACCTAATTTCAGGCATAACCTGCCACCATGGACAACAGAGTGGCCGACTGGCAGCACTTAATGACCGAGACTAACGACATGCGCGCAGAATGATCAGTGTTAACAGACAAGCAACACTGCGTGAAATAACCGCAGGAATCAATGTGGGACGTACGACGGATGTGTCCGTTAGGACAGTGCGGCGAACATTGGCTGTTCTGGGCTATTCCAGCAGAAGACCGACTCGATGGAATTTTTATCGATGACAACGCGCCATGTCACCGGGTCACAACTGTTCTAGATAGGTTTCAAGAACATTCTGGACAATTACAGCCAATGATTTGGCCACCAACATCGCCCGACATGAATCCCATCGAACATTTATAGGAAATAATCGAGAAGTCAGTTCGTGCACAAACTCCTCACTGGCAACACATTCGCAATTATGGACGTCTATAGATGCAGCATGGCTCAATATTTCTGCCAGGTACTTCCAGCTACTTGTTGAGTCCATGCCACGTCGAGTAGCTGCACTTCGCCGTGAAAAAAGAGGCCCGACACGATATTAGGAGGTATCCCATGACTTTTGTCGCTCCAGTGTATATCATTTTCTTTGATTTAATGTGTTATATTTTAGATCATTTTTGGGTATACCTCCTAGTAATGGATCTAAACGGGGTAAGAATGCAAAGAGTAGACTGACTGAAGTGGATGCTGATGTCAGAAATCTACATGGCAGTGTGAAGAAATTCACTCTACTGTTGACAGTTGTGTGATCTACCTGAAAAATATTATTATGTGCCAATTTTTCCCAGTTAAAAATTATGCTTGGTATAGTGCTAGTCTCAGATATAGTCTTATGAAAAGTTTATAATTATGAATTGTTGCGAACTTGAGACATGGTTTTAGTTATAGTCAATTTCATATACTGTAAGTATCTTAAATTATTGCTGATTTAGAAAGGTACTGCGGCCACTGTGTATCCTTCGACATAATATCTATTCTGTCAGTGAAAAAATTATTTCCTTAACAAAATGTTTTTTGAGACAAATGCACACATGCTGACTTCAATTCTGTACTCTATAAATAATACCAAAACTAGGATTCCATAAATGTTTATTATGGTGTATTAATATTGTGGATTGTGGTTATTTTATTGAGGTGAGGATCACATAATGTCTTTTTTGAGACAAATGTTTTACTGCTGTTCTTATGAGGCCGTAGCAGTCTGAGTTTCATATAAACTTATTTTGATGACACGTTTAAAAATTTTGCTCGCGTGTATGAAAATAACTTTTAAATGGGTGTGAAATGAGAAGTTTAAAATATCTTTATCATAGAAAATTTGTTAACTCAGATTAAAGAAAAATACGGTCTTTTTATGCTGCTGTTCATATCAATTCAAGGATTTCAAAACCACACTTGGAAATCATTTTTAGCAAAGTGAATCTATAATACAAAAAAAAACACACTGCTCTGAAAATTTAATTTCACCCAGAACAAGTTTTCAAGAAAACGGCGGTGACATTACTACCAACCTTATTCCCCCAGAAGCAACAGTTTTCCAAAGAGCAGTTAAAATTCATCCTTCTGGCTATTGTTTTCATCCCATGGATTTTCAGTGAAGAAATATTTTCACACCATACATATTGCATTGGTTCTCTAAAAATATCTGTTAATTGTTAAATAAATTAAATTTCTATAAAACATGATAGAGAGAGTTTTTTGTGTATTGATAAGAACAATCAAGTCCCATTTTTAAAAACCTAAAGGGGCCATAATTTGGTCAAAGCAAACATAATTAAAAAATTAATTTAATTTTTACATGTGTTGTTTTGCAACATTTTTGCATTTATGAAGATTGTGATTGTAGCACATAGAGTCGCAACGTAATCATTTGGAAAGTTGTAGAGATTTTATAATATTTTTATGTTTATAAAATTTTCATTATCAAAAGGAAAAAATTTATTTTACAACCGTTGTTACAGAATTTAGTTTTCTTCTAGAAGAGCAATGCAGTGACTGTTTCCAATAAGCAAATGTTTTCATTTGAGCTGCAAAAAATAACTTATTCCAAATAGCGATAAATACAGTTTGATGGGTTTTATGTAACACTGAATGGCCAAAAAATCTGGTACACCTGCCTAATATCGTGTAGCCTACCC
>NQII01004906.1:97837-185079 GCA_002778355.1 Clitarchus hookeri
TCCTTTCATCGCGAGCTGGGAAGAAGTGCCGCAAGACGACGTGGCATGGACTCGAATAATGTCTGAAGGTATGCAGGAGGCACTTCACACTATGAATCCTGCAGGGCAGTCCACAAATCCAATATGCGCCAATTTGAGAAAGGGTTGCACTTCTGTCAAGTTTAATAATTTTCGTCAGTCGTCGTTTGTCCTGTTCTTTCACGATATTTTCAGGCCGCAGCAATGTCGAAGATGTAATGTTTAACCGGAAACCCGATATTCACGGTACACTCGTGAAATGGTCGTACGCGAACATCCAAATGTTATCGTTACCTCGAAGATGCTATGTCCCATCTCTTGTGCGCCGACTATAACACCACGTTCCACCTCACTCAAATCTTGATAACCTGCCATTGTAGTAGCAGTAACCGATATAGCTGCCGTCCGCCTCGCATTACTCTGATTGGTTCCATACCTCTGTTATTTGAATATGCATGCCTATACCAGTTTTTTTGGCTCTTCAGTGTAAATTCACAAACCAACCGGTAATAAACCTTGTTTTCGTNATCGCATTACTCTGATTGGTTCCATACCTCTGTTATTTGCATATGCATGCCTATACCAGTTTTTTTGGCTCTTCAGTGTAAATTCACAAACCAACCGGTAATAAACCTTGTTTTCGTTAATCAAATTCTGCGAGCTTCCCACATTTTGTTCCAGCAAAAAATATTGTTGCAGCAATTATTTCAAATCACTCTTATATATCTAACATTATTACAATAGAATACATATAAAAAATACAAAACTGTTATAATCACACAACGTGCCATATATCTCAACACGTAGACACCATATTTTTACCAGATGCCATCTTGTCCACCATTTTGTGGTTTTTCGTTTGCCGTTTTTTTATACATTTTTGAAGGCTGCCATCTTGGAATTAATGTTTAATTTTTCATCATCTAGGTGATGCTATGTATAACTATGCGATTTCGCCACCAGGTGGTGGCCATGTTTGTAAAGTACAGGAGATGCTGACAGCCAATTACTCATGTTCGCTCGACCCCTTCCAGTCCCCTTCTACATAATACCACATCTACTGTCCATTTATTTTTAGTATCGCCCACTAGAGCACCTGATAACTCATGTTTCAACAAACAGAGATAATTTACTCTCGACCAGAATGCTATCGACCTGTACCGAATGGTGCCGAGGTCGTGTTAAATGTCATATTTTATTTTTAATATATTTTCAATGAAAGTATTTTTTTTATAAAAACTTTTTTTATAAAGTTAGTAGGCTGGCCGAAGAAATAAAAAAAACCTATTTTTTTTTTCAAAATTTATTTAGTAATGTAATGCATGATTAAACACATATAAAAAAGTATATTATTGCAATCTTCGGTGCTCACCATTCGATGTCCGCATTGTCGACCCAGGAATTGAAGCAGGCAGGAAAAATCCACCACTTGATGTACCACCTACCGTAAGACGTTTCAGCACCTTCTCGACCACATACTTATCTCGAAACTTTGTAGGCTGGATCTCCTCTTCATAGAAACTACCATGGATGGGTACATTATTCAAATCTTTGAGATAGAAGGTACTCAGAGCATAGTCTAGAATACGTCGCTTACGAAAGAGTTCGGGGTTCCAATTCACTGTGAACACTTTCTCGAAAATGCATTTCTGTTTGGAGATGCGCACCAGGTCACCAACCTTGGCTTAAGGCTTACATGGTTCTCTCCTCTTCGGAAAGGTATAAAAGTTCTGAAACATTGAGTCATCCATAACGTATTCGGGCTTCATTTGTGTGATCGAGAACACTGTACAATTATATAAGCATACGATTTTTAGAGTATATCCAACCATTTGTATATGACATTCGCCACGAAAAGTCTCCACATCTTGCCCTTTAGAGTCCTTTTGAACCTCTCTACGACAGAAGCTTTGATATAACTCTATCTGGAATAATGATTTATGTTGTGTTTTTTCATCAGGGCCTTGAATTTTGCATTGCAGAACTCCTTGCGATGGTATGTTTGTAGATTAGTCGAGATGTGTCCTTCACACAATTTCAGCTATGGCCTCGGAGATATCACATGAATTATTCGACTGGGCAGGCCTAGCCCAGGCGAATTTGCCTTATGGATCGATGACGGTCGACATGTATTGGCAGCCCTTGTTGAAACGAGTATACAGTATCATCTCTACGAGGTTGGCTTGAAATGGGTCGTTCATCCTGCATATCACGACCTTGTGGCGACGATAGTTGCGTCTCGCAGATGTGTGCAGTTCATTGGCGATTCCTAACGACTTTTTCTATGTAGCCTCCTTCCTTCAGTTCTTCCACAATGGATATAATATCTTTAGTGTGGGAGTAATTTCCGACTCTCTGCGAATCGAGTAGTTGTTGCAACCTATCGACCAGCTCGTTCGGGTAGTGCCAGAATATGTAGTCGGTGTTCTTGTCACCGTCTATCTTCTTCAGACCTTCGCCATTTTTCAGTGATAGACCACTGAAGAGGTCTGTGAGAATGTCGATTTTTTCGTGATCTACGTCCTTATAAACACCGGTGTCTGGATTGTTATCTTAGTAAAGTGCATGCATGAGTTCGAGTAATGTCTTGTATTCCAGAAGGTCGGATGCTGTAAACTCTCTGTGCTCCTTGCGAAATAGTAGTTTGTAAAGGATGGGAGTTCCATGTGTCTTGTAATCGCTTACTTGGATGATCCCATCTGGTAGAAACTCTATTTGATCAAAACTGCGGTACCATTTATCATTATGCCTGTGTACACTGTAAGGAGTATCATTATTGCCAGATGTGTACGATCGTAGGTAGAAACGAACCAGAGAATTGGGTTTTAAGACTCTCTTCTGCAGCTCTTCCTCGTGTGGCAAATCCACATCGGATCCATCGTCCGAATCTGTTCGTAATTCATCATGTTTTTGCTTCTTCATAGGCTCAGCAGCATCGTCGATTTTGGTCTTCACGGCTACGGGTGCTCCATTGCTCTCCCTAAGTACATTGAGACGCCGAAAAACGGGCTTTAAAATGTCTTAATTTGTAAGGTGGCGCGAAATTTTGGCTCTCTTGGCGATACAATACTTCGAGCGAACAGACTAAAACGTCCGATGCAAGTCGCTAGCAATATCCGACATCGCACTGAATAAAAATAGTTACGGTCGCCTTCTTTTATAGGTTTAGTTGTGGGGTCTCAGCCAAATGAGTTTATATCTTGCCCAGGCATTCGCTCCGGGCATCTAATATCTCCCTGCTTTGGTTCTGAATATCACTTTTCATGGTGAGATGGGAAAACTGGGTTGGAGAATGTATGATCTATGAAATCTTTCAGCCCTTGTAAATTCAATCTGTTGCTAATTTTCCTTTGAACACTCGTCACATGCTCGTCCATTGCCATCATATCGCGGACGATGTCGGTCTTCACACATTCCATCTTCTCCCCGAGCTCAGACAGGTAGTTGCGAAAGAATGTGTTTTTTTCGGTCAACATACTGCGCAATACCGAGATGATGACATTGCCACTTTCAAAGACGAAATATTTAGTAGCATCCTCGGATCATTCGGGTTCGCCAACATTTCGAATTATTCTTCTACCAGCATCGCAGGTTCCATCGTTTCTTGGTACGAGACAATACCCATCTTGGTCTTTGTCAAGACGAAGCTTGAGGCTACTTTGCCCGAATTTAGATATTCTTTAACTCATTTTCAAAGGTCAGCGAGGATTTGATAGAATCCCAATCGGTACCTCTCATTATATAGGGGCCAGTCCTTAACGATCGTCAAATATCTGTACTGGTATTTCCAGCACAAGGTACACAGATCCTTAAAATTCAATAATGCCATGTCCGTATTTATGCGATGTTGGTTAACATGTAGCGAATTCATTACGTCTGTGCGAAAAAACACCAACATGTTTCCGTTGTCACGGAGCATCTGTTTTGTTATGCACGAATAAGTCTGACAGCGGTACATGCAGTCCACATTCGCATGCTGTTCCATGCTTAAGTACTCCTGTATACACTTTTGTTTCTCGCAGGTGATGTCATCAAAGACAAATATCGAGTTTGGCAGAAGCATGAAGCCCGAAGACATTAAGGACCACTGAATGCTTAGGACCGTGTATACTATTCCGAAGAGGAGGGACCCATGCAAGCCTAAAGCCAAGGTTGACGACCTGGTGCGCATCTCCAAACAGAAAGGATTCACAGCGAATTGGAGCCCCGCACTCTTTCATGTACGACGTATACGAGACTATGTTCCGAGTACTTACTATCTCGAAGATTTGAATACTGTACCCCTCCATGGTAGTTTCTATGCAGAAGAAATCCAGCGTAGAAAGTTTCGAGATGTGTATTTGGTCGAGAAGGTGCTGAAACTACGTAACAGAAGGGCATACGTTAAGTGGTGGGGTTCCCTGCCCGCTTCAATTCCTGGGTCGACGATACGAACATCGAGCACTGAACACAGAAGATTGCTATAATATACCTTTGTATATGTGTTTACTCATGTCGTACATTGCTAATTAATTGTTTTGTAAAAAAATATTGTGTTTTATTTCTTTAAACACCCTGCTTAATATAATATATAACATAATTTTACATAAAAAAACTTGTATTGTAAATAAATCAATTAATTAAATATGACATTCAACATGATCTCGTCAACTTTCGGTACAGGTCAATAGCACTCTTGCCGAGAGTAAAATATCTCTATTGGTTGAAACATGAGTTACCAGTGCACTCTAGTGGGCGATACTAAGAATAAATAGACACTATATATGGTATGTTATGGTAGGGGACTGAAAGGGGTCGAGCTAATGTGAGAAATTGGCCAACAGCACCACCTACACTTTACAAACATGAACAAATATGGCCATCACCTGGTAGCGAAATCGATTTTTTTATACACTAGTGTCACCTACGTGATGAAAAAGTAATCATATTAAATCCAAGATGGCATCCTCCAGCAATGTATAAACAAATGACTAACGAAAAAAAAAAACAAAATGGCCTACAAGATAGTGACCAGAATAAAGATAATGACCGGAACAATATGGCGTCCGAATCATAGATAGCATCGGAATACAAGATGACGACTGGAAACAATATGTCGGTCTTGTGACCAGAATGACAGAGCGGGCTGTCGAATCTGGGAGATCCGAATCAAATTCCCTTGTCCCCGAACGAAGATATTTATTCTCTATAAAAATAATCCTTTAGGAAACATTTTCCTTCTGAACCACTACCCTTTGTTCAGCAAACACGCAATTTAAACATACACCTATGCCACCCATCTGTGATGTAATTTTTAATATGGTATGAAGATCTCAGCATGTTAAACTCGCCTTAATTAAGTATTTTTTCTATAACAATACGTATTCCTATGCATTAAAATTTGTTTTTATATAGTTTGGTAAATACTTTATGTTTTTCTTTTTTCATTTTTTAAACAACTCTCAACCCAAATTCATGTATAAGACCTCCATTGCTATCAAGACTTGTTTGTAATACAGTGTTATATTCAGAATTAAATACAGGGTAGTAAATTGTTTAGATACATTTATTGAATTTATTATTTTTCTAAAACTTTCAATACATAAGTATACGAAATGTCAATTTATAGGACTGTTATTCTTTTAAAGAATTTGATTTTGATTTCCGAATCGATAAATATGAGCCTACATGTGACGCATATGCGATATAATAATTATAGGTATTTAACTTGGATTTCTTTTATGTAACTACGCCAAAATTGTGCAGCCGAAACTAACCAGTACACAGTGTAGATATCAAAATTTCCCTAGTCGTGGCGTAAGCATGGTATCTTTGATACTCCAGCTTCTGCGATATGTTTATAGACATGGGCGACTAATTCATTTTATGTTAGAACGAGGCTCTTAAAACTCAGTATGCAAACATTTCCGACTCCACAAAAGTACATATGACACGATAATTCATACCACTTTTTATAAGGATTGTTACTATAATTTGTAGATCATTAGGGGGATAGCCTGGAGGTTCAATAGATATGCTACACTTCCAACCCAACATTGTAGGAATAGCATATTTATCTTGGTCTCCCTTTAAAATAATATTGTTTATATTTTACGAACCATTACAACTAGGGTTGGAATGTAAAATGTGTCATTAAAATTAATTTCCCAGGTTTATGGCTACTTTTTTTCTTCACATTTTACCTATATTTTCAAAATTTTACCAAACTTTCTATATTTAAATTGTTTTTGCCTAATTAATTTGGGGGGGAGGGATTTGGCAATGATAGGGGTAATTGTGAGATGATTTCAATTTTATGGCAATTGTGTTATTTCGAAATTATTTTCAGTTGGGAATCCATGTGCTGGATATAAGCCTACCTTCGCTTACCAGTGGGCTTGGTCCCCGCAGTTTTTTGCAATACAGGTACAATTTCAAAGTATGTGCACTTCCATGATTGCAGTCTTTCTGGCTGCATTCTAATGTATCTGTACTTTGTCAGCATCGTCTGTAACGCTAACAGCGTATGATTACATTTAGTATTCTTTCTGTGCTACACACTACATTTTCCCTTTCCACTCATGATCTGCCATCTCTGCATGGTTTTGGTACCACCTGCGCACTTGAACTAATTTTCCATTTTGTCCACCAGTACAATAATTTTGGTCGATGGCATCACACTGACACGACATTTTTTTGTGTGTGCTTCAGTTGTCGTGGAGATATTCTGTTATAAGATAATGGCAACCTATATTGTGAGAGATGAATTAGATATTTTCAAGATAGCCTTATGTGAAATCTACATTCCTAATTCATCATTGCCCTTCAATTGGTGAGTATAAAACGGTGTAGTATTCAACGTTACCATGAGTCCTGTTTGCTGTGTTCGTAAATCTGTTGGTCATTGCTTTTCACATTACGTGATTTATATGTTTTAAAAAAGGGTTCCAGTTTTCGAGATTATTATAAATTTTATGTTTACGTTGCCTGCAGTTCCCGTTATTGCCTTCGTTTCTACTCAGGGAATACAGTTTTCTCCTTTCGAAGTTGTAAGAAATCTTCTGTTTCCTGGCTCGTTGCCTGGATACTATTTTACCATAATGATTAGAAGTGGAGTGAGGGCATTTTTTAATTTCAGCAGGAACACGGTTTTTTATTATTAATTAGCATTATTACTTCATAAGGACTCTGTTCTACAAAAAATAACTTAAAGTACTTATTATANGTTTTTTATTATTAATTAGCATTATTACTTCATAAGGACTCTGTTCTACAAAAAATAACTTAAAGTACTTATTATATTAAAGGACTTAAAACAATTTTTTTTATTATGAGTTAAAATTTTAACCAGTGCTTACAATATGTCCACCTTAGTGTCATTATAACATATATTAATTATTTCATGCATTCAGATTAAATATTAACAATAACGACTTTTGCCACCTACAGTATTTTGTTGATAAATCAGAAAAAAATTGTTATTCAGAAACTGCAAATTGTGACGTATTAATCACATAAATTGTCAATTATATATAATTTTCCTCCTGGTAAAATAAGTAAATAGCAATCGGTAAATTTTATAGTCCTTTTATGTAATATGAGGTACATCATTAGTACGAGTTCTCTGTAATATTTAAATATCGCTTCGAATAAAGTTCCTTTTGATATCTTGTATGATCGCATAAAGTGCCTAGTATATTTGTTTTAATTCTGAGTATCATTTTGTGATACTTATGTCCTCAGTGTATGTTGTTTCCAAATGGTTTATTTTATTTATACATTATGCTTTTATGGGAAGTAAAGATTTCTAAGTATTATGACCAGACACGAACATAAATTATGCTACATCAAGAATGTTAGATAATTTACATATAATTTCATAAATAATTTTCTAGCCACTCATTGTGCTATAAAACAAGAAAAATATGTTTTATTTACACTAATGCAGCACCACACTATAGTTTATTATTGTAGCAGCCAGCGTGATTGCGGCCCAGCTTACAATACAATTATAGTAGCATAAGCCTATAATTAAAGTTTTCAAAGTTTTTAAGCAGTTATTTATAAATTTTTGTGTCTTTAAATAATATGTTATGTGGTCCTGTCGCAAACATAACAGATTATGATTACATCATAAGTTAGAGACTTGTTCAAACTTAATGTCATATTTGTATGACTGTTATATATGCTTTAAATACTGTTTCAATTTACTTAATTTTATTAAATTCATATATGTGCCTTTGAGTTCAGCTGTTGTGTTCAGTGCCTGCTCATTGACCATGTGTATATTTTTTACCGACGGTATGAAATGTTGTCTTTGTTTCGTTGCTTGTATTGGAGAAATTCATATTGAGCAACTGTAATTTTAGGAGTTTAATCCATGTTTCTTGGGTTTTATGCTTTGCTGCTCTGACAGATCATGGGTTTTGTACTCGCCACTAAGCTTGTTATTTTCGCACATGTTTGCAAGTGCTCGTTAATTGAATTTTTGTTTTGAAGTATCGAAGTTAATATTATGTCATGTGAGCGTATTTTATTAAGTAATTATGCAGTTGTGTCGTGACGAATTTTTTGGGCTTTCTGTACTGTTTCATAACATTGTGATATTTTGTTATTTATTGACTGAAAACTATCCTTCATATTTTCAATTTCATATTGTTTTTAAGGGAATGACAATAATTTTGTCATGTGAACATTTTGTTCAAAAGTATTTTCACTTGCCGTTAGAACCTGTACGCTTTGTTTACTTGCCTTCGCCCTCTGAGCAATGTTGTGCCAACATGGTTGCCACCATTTTTCACAGTGCTGCCAACTTCATGAAATGTTTTCCACAAGGCTCCACGGGTTCGTTTACATTTTATGTTTGTGTTTTCCTTGACACCCCATTTATTTGAAAGTTCTTTATAAGTTATCTTATTATATTTCTGCTTTGGATAAACGATTTTACCGAGATTTAAATATTTTTATTGGTGATTTAAGCTAATTCGTATACAATTATTTAGAAAACTATTTTGCTTGCGACTTGTGTTTTATCTTCAAGCCTTTGTTCAAACATTTGAAGTTTTCCCCTTTTATTGTGTGTTTGGAAATGCACTTCTTTGCGAGTTTAATACTTAATTTTTTATTAATTTTCTTTGATTGTCTTTATTTCGGTTCTTATTTTGTAAATCATTTTAGTTATTTTGTGTTTATGATTTGCATTCTCCAGCTTTTATTCCTGATTTCTTGAAATTTTCTCTAGTATTTTTTGTCACGTTTATTAGAATTTTATAAGTTTTGCAACAAAGTTTAATACTTTAGCAGTTTGTTTACATTATTACACTAGTTTACTCAAAGAATAAATAATCGCGGTAAAAGTATTTTGAATGCACCTCAACAGTTTTATTTGTTTCCTTTATACCGNTTACTCAAAGAATAAATAATCGCGGTAAAAGTATTTTGAATGCACCTCAACAGTTTTATTTGTTTCCTTTATACCGACAGATTTAGTTTAACATTAAGTAGCACCTTGTACACTTAGTGTTATGTGATTTCTGGATTGAGGAATATTCGCTAACAAAAAATCAGTTTTACTTTTTGAAACTTTGAATTTTCGTATAATTTATTTTACGGAGTCTGTTGCATCTAAGACGAAATCTAATATTATTTTAAGTACTTATTTTGCAAGTTCTAAATTGTTGGAATTTGGTCAACCTCTTTCATCTAGAGAGGAGGCAAATTTTGTTTACAGTGATAATGTGGGTTTAATTGTGTGCACTTTACTCCCTTGTAGCTGAATTACCACATGGCTAGTCCATTCGGAGTGCAATGGTGTTTACGGTGCTCAGCTTTAGACGACTTCTCTTTGTTTCTCTCAGTCAGTTTTAAACTGTCATTATGGAAGATTAGGCTCTCAAGACTTCAATGTTAAGAGCCGCCTAAATCTCTCCACTGTCTTCACTCAAACATGGAAAATTTCAGTATTTATTTTAAGTTGTAGTTGATTTATTGAAAATTTTCTTTGAATCGTTTTCCCCCGGGGACATAATTTGTTATAATTTTTAAATTTTGAGTGTTACCGTACTTTTGAAAACTTTTATTTCTTCTATCTGTTCTCTTATAATTTTGTCTGAAGAGCCTTCGGCTTGTTTCATAAATCATGTGGTTTCAATAGATTGTTAACTGCGTATGTGTGCCTAACGATGTCGTTGTACTTCTGGATTATTTTCTGAAGTAGCAAAGAGTTATCTTTCTCGTAGCTGACTTTTGTTATAAACAGGAAAACTGATCACATTTCGCTGACTATATNTTACTCAAAGAATAAATAATCGCGGTAAAAGTATTTTGAATGCACCTCAACAGTTTTATTTGTTTCCTTTATACCCACAGATTTAGTTTAACATTAAGTAGCACCTTGTACACTTAGTGTTATGTGATTTCTGGATTGAGGAATATTCGCTAACAAAAAATCAGTTTTACTTTTTGAAACTTTGAATTTTCGTATAATTTATTTTACGGAGTTTGTTGCATCTAAGACGAAATCTAATATTATTTTAAGTACTTATTTTGCAAGTTCTAAATTGTTGGAATTTGGTCAACCTCTTTCATCCAGAGAGGAGGCAAATTTTGTTTACAGTGATAATGTGGGTTTAATTGTGTGCACTTTACTCCCTTGTAGCTGAATTACCACATGGCTAGTCCATTCGGAGTGCAATGGTGTTTACGGTGCTCAGCTTTAGACGACCTCTCCTTGTTTCTCTGAGTCAGTTTTAAACTGTCATTATGGAAGATTCGGCTCTCAAGACTTCAATGTTAAGAGCCGCCTAAATCTCTCCACTGTCTTCACTCAAACATGGAAAATTTCAGTATTTATTTTAAGTTGTAGTTGATTTATTGAAAATTTTCTTTGAATCGTTTTCCCCCGGGGACATAATTTGTTATAATTTTTAAATTTTGAGTGTTACCGTACTTTTGAAAACTTTTATTTCTTCTATCTGTTCTCTTATAATTTTGTCTGAAGAGCCTTTGGCTTGTTTCATAAATCATGTGGTTTCAATAGATTGTTAACTGCGTATGTGTGCCGAACGATGTCGTTGTACTTCTGGATTATTTTCTGAAGTAGCAAAGAGTTATCTTTCTCGTAGCTGACTTTTGTTATAAACAGGAAAACTGATCACATTTCGCTGACTATATTTGTCAAGAATCTGTGTTGCTGGTAATGCTGATTTGGATACTGACTGAAAGCTGTTTTGGAGAAGTATGAAATTGTAGTTTTTTTTAAGGGCATTGAAATGGTTTTACGGAATGTGTCTCTTCCTGTGTCGTGAATTTAAGGGGATCACGATATTACATTCCTCTGACTTTTCTACAGTTAAGACTTTTGGCAGAGGTTATAGAGTCCCAATTTTCTCCATAGGGGTTTCATATCTATGAAATCTTCAGGATTTTCCTCGTTGAGCTCCCATTACAAATTAAAATTGTAATTTTTACCAAGCTCAGACTTTTCCATCCAGTTCTCAATTTGATTCAACATCCAGAATTATTTATATATGTCTCCTTCTTTTACTCACATAGTTGTATATGTTGTAAAGTTTTGGGTAACATTTGCATTTAAGAGACACATGATTATTATGTGTTTACATTTCGTACAATTTATTAAGGGTTTTCAATCATTGCTTTGAAAATTTCTTTTTTGTGCAGTTTTCAGAAAACTTTANATTTCGTACAATTTATTAAGGGTTTTCAATCATTGCTTTGAAAATTTCTTTTTTGTGCAGTTTTCAGAAAACTTTAGCATCAATATTCGTGAAAACCCTTGTTACCTCTTGGAAAAGAGTTGCTTCAAAATTTCATCCTTGATCACAATGAAGCTCAAGTGGCACTCCAAACCTGTAGAAAACATGCTCTACAAGTGCATTAGCTACAATTCCAGTCTCTTAGTTTGGCACCTGTATGATCTCGGGCTACTTTGTGAAATAGTTTTGTGTTGCCGGAAGGTACCGATTCCCCCACTCAGTGATTGTTATTGGTCCAAGAATGTCCACTGCCATCCTCTCAAACAGGGCACCAACATTTTATTTCTGAAGGGGACTTCGTCCCTTAACCCTCAGACCCTTCCTCCCGGTACATGCATCACACATACAACACCACTCCTCAACATCCTCCTGACAACGCAGTCAATAGAATCACATTCGAACTATTTGAAGGGTTTTATTTACACCGAAGTGACCACCTGCTGCTGCATTGTGCACTTCTCTTGGCATTTCGGGGGTTCGGCTTTCTGGTAGGACCAAATGTAAATGACTTTGTTTCCCATCATTACTTTCCCAAATCCTGTAAAGAACACCATTATTGAAAACAAGGGAATTCCATTGTTCGCATGACGCTTTGACAGTCATGACTAGGCTGGATATCACATCCCATCTTGGTTGACGCCCGGCTTCCTCCCACTAAAATATTGGACACAAAGTGGGGTTATTAAGCTCATCATTTCTTATGTCCTTTTCATCCCATGCAGGTGACCGACCCATCGAAAAATACAGGGCCTTGAATTCTTGTCCTCCATTCTTTCCACGATACACCGCCATTTTCCTCCTGGTGTTAACAATGATGACAGAATAGTTCGCATGGTATACTGGACTTTGCATCTGCATTGCTGTGAAGGCGTCCAGGTCTGTGATGTATTTCAAAATAATATTCTTGTAGGTGTTGTATCCAATGGGCTATTTGACATTCGAGGTTCTCTAAATTTAGCAGCCAGCATAATAAAGCACAGTGGCGGCCGGTACATCCAGCTGGCTCAGTGCTACATTAATTCATTTTTCCCGAAAATTGGAAAGACGGTTGGGAGGTTTCTCCCCTGGAAAAATTTGAGTTTTAAAAGTTAAAAATAGTGATATTTAGGTACAATTTANAGACGGTTGGGAGGTTTCTCCCCTGGAAAAATTTGAGTTTTAAAAGTTAAAAATAGTGATATTTAGGTACAATTTACTGTAAAGTCATATTGTGTCCAATTGGCAAGAACTCTAAATATTTTAACACAAAAGTGTAACCTTTAAATAATTTTTTTAAACTATTGCCAAAAAATTATTTTTCCACACCATTAAATCAAATATTTTTGTGCGAGTATATTGGTAACAAAGAAAAAATACGTTGTTTATTACACTTAATTTCAATCGTTAATGGAACATAAACTTTCAGCTGTTCATGGTTAAATTTTACATTTTAAAAAAGTGACTTAGATATTTATAATGTTATTTAGAAGAATATTTAATTTTTTGTAAGCTTTATTTTTGTGCTATGATAACTCTACACTATTATGAATATGGCCTAAATAAATTTTCAATCATAAACTTATTCATATTTATATTGACATAAAATACTCTTCAAAATAACTCATCTAAACATGGACAAACTAGCTTCTTCTCGACACAAACATTCAGCACTCCCACCTGCCTTCATTCCAGCAGCAGTTAGTAGACGTACTGTCTAGACATGACGTCACAGTGCACACTTACCAACTATCTCCAGCCGAAGTATGCTCTACAGCATAGAGTAAATAAAGTTCTAGTGCATAGCGGACACTAAATGTTATCCGAAAAACAGGTTTATTGTCGGAATCGCTATAAGTAAATGCAAACTTCAAAAACACAAACTCGAATTCGCTGCTCCTTTAAAATTCTATTTTTGCACAGTTAAACTCACTTCTGATACTTATAACTATTCATAACATGTTTACACAAAACGCTTAGTCATTGCCTTGCATTTCAAGTACATAAAGCAAACCAATTTTTTTTTAAATAGTTGGGAGTTTTGTTGTTTGCAAGCAAAGTGCAGCATATTTACTGCTTTTTTCTAGCTCTAGAAGATAACAGCCATTGTATTTTATATGCAATGTTTATAGAGTATGTAATTACCGGTCCTTTTTTTATATTTTATCCAACATAATTAATTTCAACAAATTCCTAACTTTGTTTGGATGTTTCCATCGTGTAATTTTCCTTAACATTTTTTATGTATTTTAGCTTTGGAAAATGATGTGACATTGGCTTACGTAAAAAAAAAAAATAGATAATTACCAATACATATTATCACAGAAGAGCACAAATAGTTTCCAGTTTTAGTTAGTCAAAACACGTACAGTAGTAGCATTGGCTGCAATAGAATTAACAAAATTATTCTAACGTAAGATAAATTTTAACACTGCCCCGCATTATTAAACACGAATACTGGAGTAAATGAATTCATTATCCTTAAAAAATTACTCAACCCACGGGCCTTACATACAGTTTCTTTGCTTTGGTCACGCTCTAGTTTTTCAAAACACTCAATTAATGCATTCCTATTTTCATAGACCATATTCATGATTCTTGACTTAAAATTTCACCTTGATTGAGATGCCCTTGGAATCCTACGTATCACTTTCTCTTCTAATACAACCTTTCATTTCGGTGAATGTGGAAAAAAAACTAGTATGCCCTCTGTGCTAGAGAAATATACTCTGGCAGGTTTATTNAAAAAAATAGATAATTACCAATACATATTATCACAGAAGAGCACAAATAGTTTCCAGTTTTAGTTAGTCAAAACATGTACAGTAGTAGCATTGGCTGCAATAGAATTAACAAAATTATTCTAACGTAAGTTAAATTTTAACACTGCCCCGCATTATTAAACACGAATACTGGAGTAAATGAATTCATTATCCTTAAAAAATTACTCAACCCACGGGCCTTACATACAGTTTCTTTGCTTTGGTTACGCTCTAGTTTTTCAAAACACTCAATTAATGCATTCCTATTTTCATAGACCAAATTCATGATTCTTGACTTAAAATTTCACCTTGATTGAGATTCCCTTGGAATCCTACGTATCACTTTCTCTTCTAATACAGCCTTTCATTTCGGTGAATGTGGAAAAAAAACTAGTATGCCCTCTGTGCTAGAGAAATATACTCTGGCAGGTTTATTTTGTGAGGCACACTGGAAAATTATCAGATTCAACCTATTTGCGTAGCATTGTGTTAAGCAAGCATTACTAAAACATCTCTTATTTTAGCTTGTACGCCATTTATTTTTCTGCAAATGACTAAAGCCTCATCAAAACTTTGTGCTATAAGTTTCTGCTTACTTTCACCAATTAGCAGACATAATTGTTTAAGAGTGAATTCTGAAATAGTTTTCGTATCTATCCTTCCTGGATTGAAAAACCACCAAAATCTATCATAAACCTTTGCACAATATTTATATCTTAAAACTAAAACAGTTTGAGTTCGATCTGAAATGTCGATTGTATTATCGGCAATGAGAGCAACATATTTAGCAGAATATTTTTTATGTTTAATTGCTTCCCGACAGACCTCCAACATACAATCTAGCAATTCATTTGAATAGTTTTTGAAATACCTTTAATACTTTCCACATGATTATTGATAGCAGTGTCTATGCTACCGAATTAATCAATCAGACCCCTAAATATTCGCGGGTTATTTGATGTCTCCGATTCTTATTGACCTCTAAGCACCAGTTCAAAAGCACCGCAAAATCGTTCACAGTCAATAATCTTAGATCAAATTTAGAGATTTTTACCTACTTGCTCGTTCTGTTTTGTATTGACAAACAATAAGCCGCATCNTGTCTCCGATTCTTAATGACCTCTAAGCACCAGTTCAAAAGCACCGCAAAATCGTTCACAGTCAATAATCTTAGATAAAATTTAGAGATTTTTACCTACTTGCTCGTTCTGTTTTGTATTGACAAACAATAAGCCGCATCACTGTGTTGCTATGTTAACCTTGCCAACATCGGCCAGATTAAGTACATTTGCGATATGTGTTTTGTTTTTAGAGGGTCTTTTAATATAATTTTTTAAGTGTCCTAAGTATTTGATACATATCGTACTCCACGAGGGTTCTTCATGAAACAATACACATCGAAAACAAAACAGTTCATTTCTTACCAAACACCCACAAAACCAAGATGTTTCATTGTAAATCTTGTTATTGAAATATAGTTTTCATTAATTTATTTTTTATTTTTGTAGCTTGTCGTAAAATTAAGGTCGGTAACTGGTTGGCCTAACATCTTAATTTAAGTTTTATCTGAGAATGTCATTTGCGCGAACGGTGTATACAACAGAACACCCACTGAATTTACTATAAAAAAAATTTCACATAATACACACGTATTCCCAACATGTAAAGAGAATGAAATTTGGCCGGAATCTGGTCAGGCTACCTAAAAATGGTTGTCATCGTAAATATTCGATTAGTGTCGGAGGGTTTCGGTGGTTGAGGGGGACATATGTCTTGTACGGAATTCCTTGAGCTCCAAGCAAGGTTACTATGGCACTTCGTAGTCATGGGAAGGGGAGAAAGAGTGACCCTTGCTGGTTCTATCTGACATGACTTCGGGAAAACTTTCTCTCTGGCTGAGGAGTAGTGTAACCACACAGACCATATGGAAACATATTAGGAGGCGATTACATGTTTTGCTCAGTGCAATTGCACCGATGCACTATACAGCTGGCCGCCACTGATGAAGCATGATCAGTTCTTAAGATGAAGTGTCTGCCATAAAGATACGGGTGAAAATTTACAATTGCCTTTACCACTGCCAGAAGTTCCCTATGTGTCACACATTAATTCCCCTCAGGCTTGTGGCACCTTACTGAATTATTCCAATGGTGTTTCCTTTCCATCCTGAATCTGAGATAACACAGCCCCGATACCTACATCACTATCATCAGTATCCAGAATGAATACACCCTCTCTACTCGTGAAGCCCAGTACTGTGAGAGATATCAGAATTTCCTTTAGTCTAGTGAAAACCATTTCACACTCCGGGGTCTAATCTAATTTTATTTTTCCCTCTGATAAATCATTCAGAGGCTTGGTGATCGTGGTGAAACCGGGCATAAATCGACGGTAGTAAGCACAAAAGCCCATGAAACTTCGCATTTCAGTTTTATCATTTGGTTTAGGCCAATCTCTTATTGCTCTGGTCTTCTCTGGTTCGGTTTTGATCCCATGGGCCGACACAATATGGCTCGATAAATTAATTTTCTTTTTGAAAAGGTGGCATTTCTTAAGAACTAGTTTCAGGTTGGCTGCAGTGACTTTCTAAAACACAGAATCTAGGCATGTCAGGAGGTATTCAAATGTTCTTCCTGTGNAAAACCCATGAAACTTCGCATTTCAGTTTTATCATTTGGTTTAGGCCAATCTCTTATTGCTCTGGTCTTCTCTGGCTCGGTTTTGATCCCATGGGCCGACACAATATGGCTGAATAAATTAATTTTCTTTTTGAAAAGGTGGCATTTCTTAAGAACTACTTTCAGGTTGGCTGCAGTGACTTTCTAAAACACAGAATCTAGGCATGTCAGGAGGTATTCAAATGTTCTTCCTGTGACCACGATGTCGTCTAGGTACATCTGGCAGATGTCTAAGGGCAGGACTTTCTCCATCGGTCGTTCGAAGTTGGAGGGACTCATTGCATACTCCAAAGGTCATAACCATGAATTGCCAGGTTTGTTTCCCTTGGACACAAAAGACAGTCTTTTCCTTGTCTTCAGGGGAGCCACTTCGCAATGCCAATACCCGCTCTTCATGTATAAAATAGAAAACCACTGTGAACCTGTTAAACTATTCAGTTTGTCGTTTATCCAAGGGAGTGGGTCAGAATTTTTCTTGGTCACATTATTAAGTTGGCAGTAATCAAAACACAATCTTATAGTGCCATATTTATTTTTAACAAGTGCAATTGGAGAAGACAATGAACATAATGATGGTTCTATCATACCTTAATCCTCCATCTCTTTCAGAATACCGTCAACCACCTCATGTGAAGCTGGCNAGCAATTGGAGAATACAATGAACATAATGATGGTTCTATCATATCTTAATCCTTCATCTCTTTCAGAATACCGTCAACCACCTCATGTGAAGCTAGCGATAGTCGCCTTGGTGGCTGATTTATGGGCCTGGCATCCCACGTGTCGATGTGATGGCTTGCAACATTAGTTCTGCCAAGGTTATGGGGCTCACACGAGAAAGCACCTCTATGTAGTAATTCCGATACAGCCCTCTCTTGTCGCCAGTTGATGTTTTATTTGGTTCTCGTCAGCAGTCCCCCCAGAGCATCTGGTTGTGGATATTCGGTATTATGTGGCATAAAAGATCTGGAACATTTGGAAGTAACTGTGAGACCTGTTTTCAAACTCATAGAGTGGCCCTTTTTTCAAGATGGATATCATGGTCAGATTAATTAAACATCTTTACAGGCAATCTGTCAAATTTTAAAGAAATTAAAGGCCTTGCTACAATGACACCATCTGGTAAAATGCCACCTTTAAGGGCTGGTTCGATAATGCCCAACCGCCTGATAAATATTCTCTGCCCCAGCAGCAACATACGTTGGGCCAACGGTTGGAATTTGGTTGGAAAGGTTTGCTGAACGTTGGGTTGGAACACAAATGTTAAAACAACGGTGGCGCAACGTAATATACCTACGATACATTTCTACCGTGGATATTTTGTGAGATTACTTAGCACACACATGAAAATGATGTTACTAAATAAAAAACGACAGAATATTCTGCAAATGTAATTTTTTGAAACTTGAAAATGGTTTAAAAATGGATGGTTAAAAGTTGGGTAACATAAATAATTTGTATGTTTTCTCCTGTTGAGCTAGTGTTGTGCAACCAAAATTTTATGTCAAATTATGAAAAAAATACTTTTTTAATGAAAACAGTGCCCCTTTAATTTATGTTAAATAATATTTAATATGTGAGATAAATATTCAATGATATACAATTAGTTGGTTATGTGGTTTGTCAATGTTGGGAACTCAACACTTGGTGTTTGGTATAGTATTTTATGTTAGGCCAACATTCTGTAATGAACAATATGCCAACAAGTTTCTACCTTGCATAATTTGTAAGGTAACTTAGCACTCTCAAGAAAATTATGTCACTAAACCCTAAAAGCTATATCATACTGCAAGTCCCCAGTAGCAACATATGTAGGGCCAACGTTGGAAATTTGTTGAAAAATGTTGTGTAGGAATCAAACATAAAATTGTCTTTGGGCCAACATTCTTTGCCAACCAAAATCCAACCTAATATATTTAATGAGAATTATGTTAAAACATACAATATAATGCATATATATATATAATAATTTAAAAAACTTTTAAAATAGAGAATTTAGTGCTTTTAATTTATTGGTGGAACATTTGATAAACGTGTGAAAGAAAACATTTGGTGTTTTGTAAATATGTGTGTTTTGGGCCAACATTGTTTTTCACCCAAATCCCAACCTAATCTCCCCAGGTTCAACCTACTTTGGCACTTGTTTGGAAAGTTTGGCTATATGTTTGATTGAAGCATTATTACAACATTAGCTAAATGGAAAATTCCAACAAAATTTTCCTACCACGAAAATGTTACGAAATTACTTAACATCCTCCTAACAATGATATAACTATATCAGAAAATGTCATAACATATTGCAAATTTTAATGTGTGGTTTTTGGTTGGTAACAAGTTGGTAAACATACTGTTGGTAAAATGTGTGCACTTTTCTGTTCGGCCACTGTTGAGCAACCAACTTTTTCTGTAAAACTACAGAACAACCTTTCTGAATGGCAACGGTGCAACATACTTGTATTTTATATAATGTGAAGGTACTCCATCACAAGATATATATCTCTTTAAAATATGATTNACGGTGCAACATACTTGTATTTTATATAATGTGAAGGTACTCCATCACAAGATATATATCTCTTTAAAATATGATCAGCTGGTTATATGTCACATTAATGTTTGGGAAAAAAACATTGTACTATTTGTTAAGATGGGCCATCATTGTGTAACAAACATTATGCCAACAATGTAAATTACCATTTTCCTGATGAAACCANAACAAACATTATGCCAACAATGTAAATTACCATTTTCCTGATGAAACAAAACTACAATTATGTATTTTTGTTAAAAATCTATGTAATTAACACACAATCGATGTTTTATTTTGAAATTTACATCGTTGGTGATGTGTTGGTAACTTGTCGGAAAAAGTACTGTTGACATTCGGTATGTAAATTTCTGCCGGGTCCCAACATTGTGTAACCAACATGATGCCAACAAAGGAAATGCCATATATATGTGGTGAAATAACATCATATTTTCATATAATTGTTTAATAACAATGTTTATAACACCCAAACCATATCTTATTTCAAATTCGCTGCATTGTTTATGTCTTGTTTACTTGTCGGAAAACATACCATCGGTATTTGGTATGAACTTTGTTGGGCCAACATTGTACAACGAACAAAAATTCACTAATAGAAAATTATCGTTTGAAATGGAAAAACATATTAATTTTCTTAACATACTTATAATAACCAAATGTTAATTTTCATAAAACTGTTTTTTGATCCTCGTACGTTTGGACAATGTTGTGAGCATAACAGTTGGTGACTGGTTTTTTGTTAGGTTGGAACAACATTCCATTGCAAATATTATGACACCATAGGATGATAAAATGTTTGTTTCTAAATGAGCACATATAATTAATTTCAATTGCTTAATGGTTCAACATTTTTAGCACACATATTCTTTAAAAATAAACTGACTATTTTTGGTTGTGTAAGAGTCATAAGATGGAAAATATATTCTTGTAACTGGTAAGATTTATATTCATTATCAGGGTAGTAAATTCTGACTTAAATATGTAAAAAATATCACATTATATCGAACTGGAATATAGTGATATGTACCTATTACTTCGAAATTAACAAAAAAAAAACAGTAATTAAATGGTTAACACATTGGTCTGCTAATCCACAGGGCGCGAGTTCAAAATCCGATATCCAACAATGGAATTTTTAAGTCGTAATATGAATTGGGAAGGGATGTGAAATAATAGGAATAACGTATTTTTGAAAATTATTTTGTTAATGGGTAAAATTAATTTAAAACAATAGTAACAAACTTTGGCAGAACGTAAGTAGAAGGAAAATGTAGGTTTGAAGCCAGCTTCGTGACAGTGACATAGGGACACACTGAAGCTTGTTATGAAAACATAAACATCCAGCGTTTGCATTCCACTTATATTATGTGTTTTTTCGCGTTTTCCCCTCGAAATATCCCTTTTTTTTCCAAAAAAAGTCAAAATTAGCCTTTTCCCCTAAAAATTTCCCAAATTTGCAAAATAATATTTTCCAAAATTAATTTTTTCTTAATGTTTTTCAATGACTTTACAATGTGGAGGAATGACTCCTTTTTGGTCAATGAGGATTAAAGATTCATGAGTGGTTTTCTCCGAGTCTATGCTATGCTGAGAGGGTTATCTATTAGTCTTCCCAAATACGATTATCATATAAGTCGTTCCTAATATATGATCATGCTCTTGCATTCCAAACTGGGAGGGTTATCTCTGAGTCTTCCCAAATTCGATTATTATTTAAGTCCCTCCAACGAGATGTTAAAATTCACGCTCTCGCATTTCATTTCGACGGGGTGCCGCATTGACACAACGGAGAGATGACATGTTAAACATCATGCTCTCGCAGGTATACTTCACGCTCTTGCATACCAAGCCGGGAGGGTTATCCCAGTGTCTTTCCAAAATCAGTGAACATTTAAGTGCTTCCTACAAGATGATATAATTCACGATTTTGCATGACAAGTTGAGAGAGTTATCTGAGAGTCTTCCCAAATTAGATAATCCTTTAAGTCCTTCCTACAATATTATATACATTATGCTCTAGCATGACAGGCTGGAAGGGTTATCTCAGTGTTTTCCTAAAATACATTATTATTTAATTCCTACCTATGAGATGATACACATTACGGTCTTGCATGACAAGCCGGGAAGGTTATCTCACTGTATTTCCAAATAGATTATCACAAGTCGGGAGGTTTATCTCAGTGTCTTTCTGAAAATCAATTTACATTTAAAACCTTACCTACTAGATGATATACTTCACGCTCGTACATGCCAAGCCAGGAGGGTTATCTTAAAGTCTTCCCAAATTAGATTATCATTCAAGTCCTTCCTACTAGATGATATACATCACATGCTGCATTCCAAGCCAGGAGGGTTTTNGTCCTTCCTACAATATTATATACATTATGCTCTAGCATGACAGGCTGGAAGGGTTATCTCAGTGTTTTCCTAAAATACATTATTATTTAATTCCTACCTATGAGATGATACACATTACGGTCTTGCATGACAAGCCGGGAAGGTTATCTCACTGTATTCCCAAATAGATTATCACAAGTCGGGAGGTTTATCTCAGTGTCTTTCTGAAAATCAATTTACATTTAAAACCTTACCTACTAGATGATATACTTCACGCTCGTGCATGCCAAGCCAGGAGGGTTATCTTAAAGTCTTCCCAAATTAGATTATCATTCAAGTCCTTCCTACTAGATGATCATGCTCTTACATGCAAAGCCAGGAGGGTTATNATTCGATTATCATTTAAGTCCTTCCTACTAGATGATCATGCTCTTACATGCAAAGCCAGGAGGGTTATCTCAGAGTATTCCCAAATTATAAAATCATTGAAGTCCTTCCTACCAGATGATCATGTGCTTGCATTCCAAGCTGGGATGGTTATCTCATATTATTCCTCAATTCGAATATAATTTTAGTCCTTCCTATGAGATGATATACTTCATGCTCTTGTATGCCAAGTTGGGAGGGTTATTTCAGAGTCTTCCCAAATTCGATCATCATTTAAGTTTATCCTACATGCAGCAACACACATATAGGCTTGAGCAATGCGAGAAGTATTTAAAAAAAACATGTTTAAATAATCTTTCCTATCCCATTATAGCCGAAGGCTCTGACCAGAGTCCTAGAGATATGATGTCGCTTTCTAAAACACATATAGGCCTTGACTGTGCGGGAGAAGTAGAAGTATAAAAAAAATAGTATTTTTAAACAATAATAATTGTTCATATACCCCTATAGCCTCGTTTCGTTAAGAGAAAATACGTTAAAAGTATTTTACCGTCACTCCCCCGACATGAGCGATTGAAATGTATATTTAAAGGTTTAGGATGAATATTAATCGTAGCCAGGTGGTGTGTGTTTGCGAGAAAAAAATATGCTGTACACTCAGTCACTNGGCTGTGCGGGAGAAGTAGAAGTATAAAAAAAATAGTACTTTTAAACAATAATAATGGTTCATATACCCCTATAGCCTCGTTTTGTTAAGAGAAAATACGTTAAATGTATTTTACCGTCACTCCCCCGACATGAGCGATTGAAATGTATATTTAAAGGTTTAGGATGAATATTAATCGTAGCCAGGTGGTGTGTGTGTGCGAGAAAAAAATATGCTGTACACTCAGTCAGTACACAAAAGAAGTCATGCACATACTTGATGCAGCATTGTCCTCCCACTTACGATCTGCATAGCATAACCACACAGNTACACAAAAGAAGTCATGCACATACTTGATGCAGCATTGTCCTCCCACTTACGATCTGCATAGCATAACCACACAGAAGGGTGTTCCGTTATAGCCGCAGACCCCTGGCCAGTGTCCTCGAGAGATAAATGGCAGTTTCGTACAAATGCGCCAACACCCAACACCGAAAAGTAATTCAAAAAACTTGTTTAAATAATAAATTATTCTGTAACAGCCCCAGGCCCCTGCCATGACACAAGCCCCCCGACTCGTAGAGAGAAAAAGGTTTTTATTTACAGCATGGCATGAGCGATCGAAATTATATATATATATTAAGTTATACTGTTTTTTTCCTTTTGCTACACCAAGCCCGACATGTGTTTTGGAAATAATAAAAATAATATGTAAACTAGTATGATTATTAGTTTTGCAACAGCCAAGCTGTGCGCTACGCCCGACGAAGATGACATGTTAAACTTCACACTCTTGCATTTTCCTTGCTACGAGATGATATACTTTACACTCTTGCATGCTATGCCAGGAGGGTTATCTCTGTGTCTTCCCAACATATGCACGAGGTTTATCACAGTCTTCCCAACCATACACAATGATAAAGCATTAAAGGCAACGCACACTTCTATGAAAAAAATGGCGAGAACAGTCACGTCACTACGGTTGCATATAATTTTCATATGCCTACAATGCGAAGAGACATCTAAATCATAAATGCAAGCAATCGATGTAATAAAGAGAGAACACCACTGCGCATAAAGTAGCCTAACTGGTTATGTGAGGCTCTCGCGGGCGTAACATAAAGGGCGCTGTCACATACAACAATAAAGAAGCCTAACATGTCTCGAAGTGTCTCGACACTAACAAAGCTGACATAAAGGTCAACGCCGCTCATAATGATAAAAGGACTCTAACATGTTGTGCAAGGCTCTCGTAACTGGCGAAACGAGCAGCCTATCATAAATGACATCACCATACACAATAATGAAGGAATCTGACATGCTATGCGAGGCTCGCAAAAGTGTTTCATCATCGTGAAATAACATAAAGGACAACGATAAAGANAGGAATCTGACATGCTATGCGAGGCTCGCAAAAGTGTTTCATCATCGTGAAATAACATAAAGGACAACGATAAAGAAGCCTACCATATTATGTGGGGCTTTTGAAAGTGTCTTGGCACTAGCGAAGCTGGTAGACTATCATATACCACTAGTCTTCAACTGAGGAAAGCCGAGACAAGCAATACAAATTTACATGTGTACAGTATATATAAGCGAGCATCACGTAAAATGAAGATCATTCCATTGCCGTGTACTGTGTTGGAAAGCTGTCTTTTACTACAAAATGAAGACTGAATCAATGGTAGAAGATTCACCATCACCAACATTGACATTAACAGCAAGGTATATTGAAGAGCTACTACACGCCTTAAGATGTCAATGTAACTACTACAGTAGTGCACCTGGCTATAATATGAAGACNAGGAATCTGACATGCTATGCGAGGCTCGCAAAAGTGTTTCATCATCGTGAAATAACATAAAGGACAACGATAAAGGAGCCTACCATATTATGTGGGGCTTTGAAAGTGTCTTGGCACTAGCGAAGCTGGTAGACTATCATATACCACTAGTCTTCAACTGAGGAAAGCCGAGACAAGCAATACAAATTTACATGTGTACAGTATATATAAGCGAGCATCACATAAAATGAAGATCATTCCATTGCCGTGTACTGTGTTGGAAAGCTGTCTTTTACTACAAAATGAAGACTGAATCAATGGTAGAAGATTCACCATCACCAACATTGACATCAACAGCAAGGCATATTGAAGAGCTACTACACGCCTTAAGATGTCAATGTAACTACTACAGTAGTGCACCTGGCTATAATATGAAGACAGAACCAATAGCTGAAAATTTACGGACTACAACATGGTCAACAGAAAGGGATGCTGAAGAGTCGATGCAATCGATACGTCATCAATGTAACTACTATGGAAATACTTTTTAACACATGTTATAGTTCACGCCGGCATGAAAGTTGCCATTGCATGTTCAGCCCAGCATACAAAATGTTCCACTGTGATACATGTGATGCCATGTTTACCCATAGTGATAGTGTGTATAGACATAACAAGACATGGAAAGGCTATCTTTATAGTTCATTGGGAAGCGAGTGAAAGTATTGCGGCAAGACATTCAGGAAGCGCAGCTGGGACAAACAGCATGAAGATAGCAACTGCAAATTTGCTACCGTCTACAAGACCTGCCCATGTGATAACTGCTGTACAGTATATTTAAATAAGTGTAGCTTGAATGCTCACAGAAGATATTGTTCTTCTTCTAAAACAGTCAGCATAAATGTNTGAAAGTTGCCATTGCATGTTCAGCCCAGTATACAAAATGTTCCACTGTGATACATGTGATGCCATGTTTACCCAAAGTGATAGTGTGTATAGACATAACAAGACATGGAAAGGCTATCTTTATCGTTCATTGGGAAGCGAGTGAAAGTATTGCGGCAAGACATTCAGGAAGCGCAGTTGGGACAAACAGCATGAAGATAGCAACTGCAAATTTGCTACCGTCTACAAGACCTGCCCATGTGATAACTGCTGTGCAGTATATTTAAATAAGTGTAGCTTGAATGCTCACAGAAGATATTGTTCTTCTTCTAAAACAGTCAGCATAAATGTNCAGTATATTTAAATAAGTGTAGCTTGAATGCTCACAGAAGATATTGTTCTTCTTCTAAAACAGTCAGCATAAATGTTTCGCTCGAATTAACGATATGTCGAGCATGTATCAAATATGATTATGTATTTGTATTATGTCAAGTCTGTAAGTAAAGGTAAATGTATGTAAATTATTTCGGTGGTATTCATTTATCTTAACCCCCGTCAATATTAAGTTCACCTCCACTGCTTATAAAGTACGAGATTTTTGTCAAAAGCTGAAAAATAATTAAAAGTTATTTTGTATAGTATCTAGAACTCTGTTCCATATCGATGAGCTGCTTGAGCAAAACAAACAGAAGCTCTCACCATCGACAACGAAAATGACTACATGTGCATATATATATACTAAGCATAGTTCGCTATAATTTCTGAACCAAGTATATAAGAGTAAATAAAATTCAAGAAGGATAACTTAACAACAAACTGAGATATGCAGAAAGCAAGATATATACAAATGTAAAACATACATGTAGCACCAAATCATGGTAAGTGTAATATATATATATATATATATATATATATTATAAATGATCACCATCAGTCCTACACAAGGACGACAGCTCGAGTTAGCTCGAGCTAGCTATCATGGCTAGCTCTTAACAACCGGACATAATATGAAACATTTATTATTTAAACAATTCTTTTGAATTACTTTTCCAGGTTATGTGTTGGCACATTTGTACGGNATAATATGAAACATTTATTATTTAAACAATTCTTTTGAATTACTTTTCCAGGTTATGTGTTGGCACATTTGTACGGAACTGCCATTTCTCTCTCGAGGACGCTGCCCAGGGGGCTACAACTATAACGGAATACCCTTCTGTGTGGTTATGCTATGCAGATGGTAAGTGGGAGGACAACGCTGCATCAATAATGTGCATGACTTCTTTTGTGTACTGACTGAGCGTACAGCACATTTTTTTCTCCCACACATACACACCGCCTAGCTACTATTAATATTCATCCTAAATTTTTAAATATATCTTTCCATCGCTCATGTCGTAGGAGTGATTGTAAAAAACATTTTATGTATTTTCTCTCGGAGAGACAGTGGCTATGATGGTATATGAACGATTAATATTGTTTTAACATAAACGTTTTTTTTTTAATACCAATACTTCTCCTGTGTGGCCCAAGCCTATTTGTGTTTTCGAAACCGACATTACTCTAGGTCTCTGGTAAGAGCCTTCGGCTATAATGGAATATGAAAGAATATTTAAACACATTTTTTGAAATACTTCTTGCATTGCTCAAGCCTATATGTGTGTTGCTGCATGTAGGACGGACTTAAATGATGATCGAATTTGGGAAGACAATGAGATAATCTTCCCAGCTTGGCATGCAAGAGCATGAAGTATATCATCTCGTAGGAACGACTAAAATTATATTCAAATTTGGGAATACTCTGAGATAACCATCCCAGCTTGGCATGCAAGAGCGTGAAGTATATCATCTCATAGGAAGGACTAAAATTATATTCGAATTTGGGAATACTCTGAGATAACCATTCTGGTTGGAATGCAAGTTCATGATCATCTGGAAGGAAAGACTTCAATGATAATCGAATTTGGGAAGACTAGGAGATAACCCTCCTGACTTAGCATGCAAGAGCCTGATCATCTATAGGAGGAATTGAATGATAATCGAATTTGGGAAGAATCAGAGATAACCCTCCCATTTTGGAATGCAATAGTGTGATCATATAGTATGAAGAACTTAAATGATAATCTAATTCGGGAAGACTCAGAGATAACCCTCTCAGCTTAGCATAGGCTCAGAGAAAATCCCTCATGAATCCCCAATCCCCATTGCCTAAAAAGGAGTCTTTTTTTCTCCACTTGTGGAGTCATCAAAAAAAATTTAGAAAAAAAAATACAAATTTGGAAATTTTTTTTGGGGAAAAAAGGTAATATTTCGAGGGAAAAACGGGATAAAACACGTCATATAAGTGGAATGCAAATGTAGGATGTTTNATAATATGAAACATTTATTATTTAAACAATTCTTTTGAATTACTTTTCCAGGTTATGTGTTGGCACATTTGTACGAAACTGCCATTTCTCTCTCGAGGACGCTGCCCAGGGGGCTACAACTATAACGGAATACCCTTCTGTGTGGTTATGCTATGCAGATGGTAAGTGGGAGGACAACGCTGCATCAATAATGTGCATGACTTATTTTGTTTACTGACTGAGCGTACAGCACATTTTTTTCTCCCACACATACACACCGCCTAGCTACTATTAATATTCATCCTAAATTTTTAAATATATCTTTCCATCGCTCATGTCGTAGGAGTGATTGTAAAAAACATTTTATGTATTTTCTCTCGGAGAGACAGTGGCTATGATGGTATATGAACGATTAATATTGTTTTAACATAAACGTTTTTTTGTTAATACCAATACTTCTCCCGTGCGGCCCAAGCCTATTTGTGTTTTCGAAACCGACATTACTCTAGGTCTCTGGTAAGAGCCTTCGGCTATAATGGAATATGAAGCAATATTTAAACACATTTTTTGAAATACTTCTCGCATTGCTCAAGCCTATATGTGTGTTGCTGCATGTAGGACGGACTTAAATGATGATCGAATTTGGGAAGACTCTGAGATAATCTTCCCTGCTTGGCATGCAAGAGCATGAAGTATATCATCTCGTAGGAACGACTAAAATTACATTCGAATTTGGGAATACTCTGAGATAACCATCCCAGCTTGGCATGCAAGAGCGTGAAGTATATCATCTCATAGGAAGGACTAAAATTATATTCGAATTTGGGAATACTCAGAGAACCATTCTGGTTGGAATGCAAGCTCATGATCATATGGAAGGAAAGACTTCAATGATAATCGAATTTGGGAAGACTAGGAGATAACCCTCCTGACTTAGCATGCAAGAGCCTGATCATCTATAGGAGGAATTGAATGATAATCGAATTTGGGAATAATCAGAGATAACCCGCCCAGTTTGGAATGCAATAGTGTGATCATATAGTATGAAGGACTTAAATGATAATCTAATTCGGGAAGACTCAGAGATAACCCTCTCAGCTTAGCATAGGCTCAGAGAAAATCCCTCATGAATCCCCAATCCCCATTGCCTAAAAAGGAGTATTTTCTCCACTTGTGGAGTCATCAAAAAAATTTTAGAAAAAAAAATACAAATTTGGAAAAAAAATTTCGGGAAAAAAGGTAATATTTCGAGGGAAAAACGGGATAAAACACGTCATATAAGTGGAATGCAAATGTAGGATGTTTAAATTTTCATAACATGCTTCGGTGTGTCGCTGTGTCCTTGTCTCGAAGCTGGCTTCAAACCTACATTTTCCTACTACTAACACTGTTTATTGGTTGGCAATATGCATGAAATAACACATATTAGCGAAACATGGCCAACTGTGGGTAAATAACTGTCTTAATGCCTTTCTTAGAAAATAATTGGTTGGCATGATGTAAAAATTATTACTGATTAGGGTTGGCACCTGACATTTTACATGATGTCGTGCCAATGTAGTTATAAGTGTCATTTTAATGTACATTCAACTATATTTTTCCATAATTAGCTCAACCTTCAAGCAAAGGTTGGATAAACGTTGACCCAACAACGAAATGCTACATGGGTGGTATCTGCCTGGAACGACAATTTCGCTAGAAGCAGGGAGCGTAGTCGACTGATTACATACTACTGGCAGCTCATTTGTGAAGCTAAATTTTGTCGCGTTGACACTACCAAACTGGGTATTACCTGCCCATAATACCCCCAGTCGAGTATCGATACAGCACCTCAACTTATATAATACATCAAGAACCAAAATGTATTCGTCCTTTATTTTTACTATATAAATATATGCTGTATGTTAAGGTTACCGTAAGTGTACCCTTCTCTTGCCTCTGACTGGTGTGGTCTTGCCAGTTACCATAATGATATAGCAGTCAGCCATGCTTTTATCGGACGATCACTTGGCTTGGGGGGGGAGGGAAGGCCCTATAATCTCCAGCCTTACCATCATTATAGTCGCCCCTGTGTCAAAGACCATCTGACCAGAAACATCACCTAGGCTCCCCTTCTCCAATATGTTATCCAAGTCCTGTTTCATTGAACACACCTAAAAAAAACCTTAAGGCCTTCCCTCCATCAATAACCGACCTTTGCCCCTGAAGACTAGTGCTTACAAGTTTTCGGAAGATTTTGCACTCTCATCTGCCTCTTGCTGCCTGCTCCCTGGCTGCTGCTGCTTTTGCTGCTGACGTCAGTTAGCTCTCAGGTATCCTTGTTGTCCAAATGACCAACATTCTGGCCGTTTGGGTGGGGGATGGCGAATCTCCATAGCACTGACCCTGAAAGCGATGTCTCCTATAGTCGTCTGCAATTCCTTCGGCACCCTATTGATGCTGTCGTCCTTTTGTTCAGCATCACTGCGCACACTGGACATTGGGGCACTTATGTCTGCCTCATGACTCAAACTGTAGTACTCGAGCCAAGGCATCCTGTATGGTGTGAGGCGCAGCCAAACATAAGACTTGCCACAACTCGGTGTCGGCGATAGCATAGACGAAGATGCCAACTGAGATGTGTCGCAGGTATCGGTCGCCGACTTGCAGCTCCAAGTCCGAAACCAATGTGGAGTATTCCAGTTGATTTTGTTCTGGCAGGGAATGCAGTATACTCAGTACAACCCCCAGGTAGTAGGCTCGCTGCCCTCCAGTCCAGCAGTTTCANCAGCCAAACATAAGACTTGCCACAACTCGGTGTCGGCGATAGCATAGACGAAGATGCCAACTGAGATGTGTCGCAAGTATCGGTCGCCGACTTGCAGCTCCAAGTCCGAAACCAATGTGGAGTATTCCAGTTGATTTCGTTCTGGCAGGGAATGCAGTATACTCAGTACAACCCCCAGGTAGTAGGCTCGCTGCCCTCCAGTCCAGCAGTTTCANGTTCTGGCAGGGAATGCAGTATACTCAGTACAACCCCCAGGTAGTAGGCTCGCTGCCCTCCAGTCCAGCAGTTTCAGGGCGGCAACGATCTCGAACTGGTGGCAGTATTCGCGCCAAGGTGACTGCCTATCGTAGGGGGCAGGCTTTATTGTCATGCCTTTACCCACCACTGGCTGAGGCATACCCACACTGCAGGTCACCTGAGTCTCTCCTCCGTAGCTGTATTGGCCGCGACCACTACCTTCTCCTTGCTGCTCGCACTTATCGGCCTAGTCGTGGTCAATGTCAGCTCTTCCTCAGCTGTAGTATGTCNACTACCTTCTCCTTGCTGCTCGCACTTATCGGCCTAGTCGTGGTCAATGTCAGCTCTTCCTCAGCTGTAGTATGTCTCCTTCCCTGCTGCAGCAGGAATTCCTGCCATTTCTTCTTAAGTGCACTTACTCTATGTTTCATTCCCTGCTCAATATTGTACATCCTTCCATTCTGTCTATTCTCCCACNACTACCTTCTCCTTGCTGCTCGCACTTATCGGCCTAGTCGTGGTCAATGTCAGCTCTTCCTCAGCTGTAGTATGTATCCTTCCCTGCTGCAGCAGGAATTCCTGCCATTCCTTCTTAAGTGCACTTACTCTATGTTTCATTCCCTGCTCAATATTGTACATCCTTCCATTCTGTCTATTCTCCCACNCTTCTTAAGTGCACTTACTCTATGTTTCATTCCCTGCTCAATATTGTACATCCTTCCATTCTGTCTATTCTCCCACTCACACTGTCAATTTACTTGTCCACACAGTCTATTTTTATGTTCACTAATTCTCTTACACCTTCTTTTTGTTAGGTCTTCATTCTCATTTACACTGTTTATTTTTCTATCCACATTTTCGTTACCACTCTCTATTTGTTTATCGTGTTTGTCGAAAACCTCGCTAATACTGTATATTTTAATGTCCACCATTTCACTAACACTGTCTATTTTCTTATCTACCAGTTCACAAACACTAACAATTTGGCTATTTACATTATCGTTTATGATATTTACACACACTATGTATTTAAATATTAAAATTTTCGTTAACACTATCCACAAAAAAATTATTTTACTATTTACAATCTCGTTAACATTGACTACAATACTAGTTATTCGGCTACCCAGCCCTTCGATCAAAGCATGGATGGCTTCTATCTCTGCGGACGTTTTCCTAGAAGCATTCACAAAGAAATGCGTAAATAATCCCATGACCTCTAGTAGTTATAAAAAGTATGTTCACCAGCACAGGCTGCAGGCTGCAGTGCCGAGGTACAATTATGGCAATATTGGATGTCGTCATGTTAAAACCTCCTGCTCTGGCATTCCTTGCCATTGGTGGCCATCTTGGTATTTCTCTTTTCTCTCAGAATTTCCCATATTTGCCTCTTGCTCTATCATTCCTGTCGATCTATTCATATTCTTGCATTCCGATTCTTTTTTCTAATGTTTAGGCATTACTTACACTCTCTCTCCCATGCCCATCCACTCTCTCGTCCATTCTATCCCATGGGGTTTTCTCATATTCCTTCTGGTCTCCAATATTTTCTCTCTTTTACTTTTGCATCCTCCATCTAGCATACTCTTGCATTCCGATTATTTTTTCTCACAATCTGGCATTCCTGTCTGACTCTTTCCTACGCTCGTCCTCTCTCGCGTCCCTTCTAACCCTTGAGGATTTCTCATATTCTTTCTGGTCTCCATTGTTTTCTCTCCCTTGCTTTTTGCATCCTCCATAAGGAGGTTCCTTCTCATCATCTGTTGTAGGCAGCCATATTTAATTCCCACACCCACCACCAGAGAGTGTTAAGTTCTTGCTTTTTTTGTCCTCCATCTTTAATTCCTGAACCAACTGCCAATCGACTGCTGTAGGCGTTGATCTTTAATTCCAGCACCTGCCAATATTGTGTGTGAAGTTCTACCTTTCGCAGCGAGGAGTGCTGGTATCGATGTGACCATTTTGTACGTGTGTTGGTTCACTCGTCGCCTGCAAAGGCGTGCTAGCATCGGTGAGTGTAGTTCAAGTGGTGGCCGCGAGGAGCACTGGGAATAATGTTTAGTTGTTCGTGAAAACAAAAATACTTGCGGCATGTGGTTTATTTCCGACCACCCTAGCTATACCATTCCGACGCCTAGACCACACGTTCACCATTTCATGAGGAAATTAAGGAGATGAAACATTGTAAATACTCGTATTGGCCAATGCACTCCACAAGAAAATTAACTTATCACCATGAAAACATAAGGTGTTTAAAAACTGAAGGCATCATGCGTGCATACAAACACTTTTTATATGTGTAAAAGCTATACATAAAAATTAATGGTGCGAAAAAAAAAGGTCAGTCTATCCAGTGCCCGGGCCACATTCTGCAGTCCGTATTTATAAGAGTAGTAATAATAATAACATAAATAAATTACCATTTTGAAAAAATTATCATTTGAGATCCCCAGCGTGGGGCTAAACAGAATGTACACAACCTCGAACCCATCACTCGCAAGCACACTATACCGCTCGCATGGCCATTGCCATGCGTACGACTCCAGGAATTGGGACTGGGGCTGTACACTTCACCATAAAAGACTGCCGGTATTATTCGTTATGCAAACATGTGTGCATGACTTCACAATTAAAAACCTCAGTACCGTCATAATTAAAGTGTACATGTGGTTTATGAGCCGATAGAAAATAAATATTCCAACATAAAAAAAAGCGAAGCAGACAATGGGAATGCAGATAAAGCTGACAGCCACAGAGGAATAGTAGAGTATTGGTAGATGAAAATAAATAGGAGGACATGCTGAAATAAACAGTAAATGCAAGTACGATTAGACCACCAGTCACTGCAGCACAAGTGTGATACGAATATCATTTCGCATTCACAACCCCACTAGGATAAGTGTTGAGTCCTCAAGGAATTGGTTATAAACCCCAGTTACGAGACCCAACATAGACGACATATCCCATGTACAAGTATGTACATGTGTGATTGTGGAATGTGAAACATTACATACATCACGACACATTGCTAACATGTCAGACAAGTTAAGTATACATCTTGAATAGCCAACAGCATACCATCATTCAACAGATCCAACATCCATCAACATCAACACTCCTGAGAAGATGAATACGGCTCTTGCNCAACAGCATACCATCATTCAACAGATCCAACATCCATCAACATCAACACTCCTGAGAAGATGAATACGGCTCTTGCATGTGCTACAGAATGCCGCTGGGAAAAAAACACGTAATTGGAATCGTGCAAACATGAGTGAGATTGCAGAAACAGTACACACAGTAGAAAATATCGGTAACATGCCCGACAAGATAAGGATACCTCTTGAACATACTACAGCGTGCCACAATCCAGCATACCTGAAATACGAATAAAGGTCATGCATGAGCTATAGTCTTCTTCTGGAAAAAAANCAGCGTGCCACAATCCAGCATACCTGAAATACGAATAAAGGTCATGCATGAGCTATAGTCTTCTTCTGGAAAAAAACACGTAAATGGAACAAACCATCAAAATCATATCATTCGTTCTGGGAGAGAAGAATGGAGTAATTCAGCTTNAAAAAACACGTAAATGGAACAAACCATCAAAATCATATCATTCGTTCTGGGAGAGAAGAATGGAGTAATTCAGCTTCGAAAAGCCCAGGGCGAGGAACTGCCTCTTAATATGCAACCGACCCCTTTTGCTCTCCTCGGGACAGACACATATATGATGATACATGCCTGTCCCAGAAGTAAAGTGCATGTACAGATCAACATTTATGATAACTATAAGGGACTGTATGCACCCCATCATCAAATATTTGTCGTTTGTCAACCATCCACGAAAGAGCCAGTTTATTGTNCTATAAGGGACTGTATGCACCCCATCATCAAATATTTGTCGTTTGTCAACCATCCACGAAAGAGCCAGTTTATTGAAACATTGCCTATACACTTCGTAATGGTGCGAAGTACTGCTGGTGACATGTACACTTTCTGGTTGAATAATACGCTGAGGCAGCAAAATTCATGGGATACCTCCTAATATCGTGTCGGACCTCCTTTTGCCGGCGAAGTGCAACAACTCGACTTTGCATGGACTCAACAAGTCGTTGGAAGTCCCCAGCATACATACTGAGCCATGCTGCCTTTATAGACGTAAATAAATGCGAAAGTGTTACCGGTGCAGGAGTTTGTGCACGCATTGACGTCTCGATTATGTCCCATAAATGTTCGATGGGATTACTGTCGGGCGATCTTGGTGGCCAAATCATTCGCTGGAATTTTTCAGAATGTTCTTCAAACCAATAGCGAACAGTTGTGGCCCAGTGACATGGCGCATTGTCATCCATAAAAATGCCATCGTCGTTTGCGTACATGAAGTCCATGAATGGCTGCAAGTGGTCTCCACGTAGTTTTACATAACCCTTTCCAGTCAATGATCTGTTCAGTTGGACCAGAGGACCCAGTCCATTCCATGTAAAAATAATCTTACACCTTTAGGTATTTGTGGCACACTCTTAACACTGTGGATCTCGGAATGTTGAATTCTCTAACCATTTCCGAAATGGAATGTCCCATGCATCTAGGTCCAACTACCATTCCGCTTTCAAAGTCTGTTAATTCCCATTGTGCGGTTATTGCCACATCAGAAACCTTTTCACATGAATCACTTGACTACAAATGAAAGCCCCACCAATGCAATGCCCGTTTATAAATTTTGTTCACGATACTACTGCCATCTGTATATTTGCATATTGCTATCCCAATATCCCATGACTTTTCTCATCTCTGTGCATATGTTTATAGTCGTCTGAGTAGATAGTATTTTTCACGACAGTCTTCTGTATTCCTTAGGCTCGTTTCACTACCCTATCTGTGCATCTAAATACACATAGCTTCGCCCTCAGCCCGACAAATTCCATCATATCATTACCTCAACACACACATTCTTGAATTTGCCAATCACCCTTGCATTGTCTGGCGAATAGCAGAGATGAATGGGAGTGTAGGCACTAGAGTCGAATTCTGACAAAAGTGCTGTGTCTGAGTCAAGGTTCCTGTAGAAATCGGGATTACAGATTTCTAGCACAAAGGAGTCGGTGTCTGTAGATCATGTTCATGTTACTGCCATATCTTGCATGGATGATACCGTAGTGGAAGCAATACATGAGTCTTCGACAGGTCAAGTAGATGGGCTTATCAAAAATAATATATTCATGATCGAATTTAACTTATGAGACAGATTCATCATGTATAGTTCTGCATTTGAAAGCTGGTTCGGCGATAGTTTTCTTCGCATGCAGTTCGCGCATACAAGTTCCATGCGCTGGCATTTGCGCTTATTCTCTATGAGATAACCGTACTTAGCATTGTTCATCAGCTTGTTAAAGTCCTTCTCGAAGGTTTTTGTGCCTGCCTTATGCTTCTCGGTGTTCAGGTCAATATAAGATTTCAGTCACGCCTTCTGGTTGAATTGTAGTACTCAGTGCAGTGCCTTCAACCATAACACATGACTCAATGCCAGTCTGAGGTTAACATAGAGCACAATATAATAATTTTTTTTTCTCTCAAGGGCAGTCATGAGTTTGGATTGTTTGGTTCTGGGGGGAAGGGGGCACTCGTTTCCAGCAGGAACACAAGATCTATATGGCCCTTGTGGAGTACCTCCAGTAGGTATCCCACATCTCCATCGTTTAGCATAGACATAACATCAATATCCATACCGGCCCATTGAAAAATGATGTATGGAAGAGGTAAATTTATTGGTGTCCACGTACTGGAGATAGGTGGACAGCTTGCTGGAATTGTACAAGGCAGACCCATCCTTATTATTTTCCACTGTGTGACTCTTGATGCAGTGGACCACCCCTCTCCAGATACCAGCCTCGATAAACAGGAGGACATCGTAGTCGACAATAAGGTCCAACTCCAACTGTGTGCTCCGCAATAATGCATCGAAGGAGAATCTAGAGGCACTCACATAGCGGACACAATCCAGTCCGTACATCGTCGGTCATAGGCCCCGGAAATTCCCAAAGACATCACAGAGCATTAGCACATCGGTCTTAAGGTACAGGTCTTAGTAGGTTTGCAGCATACACCACCAAAACATCTCCCAGACCTTCTGTCCATGTAGGTCAGTGGTTCCCAACCTTTTATGAGGTGTCGCCCCTTAGTGGAAGACAACTCACCCCTGTCGCCCCCCTTCTCTTAATACGGTATACCCTTATTTAAATGTAAGAAACAAGTTGTTGTAAAAATAATAGACTGAATTATTCTGTTAAATGTGTATTTTTATTACTATATACAACAAATAATTAACCAATGAAGATATATACAGAATTCTTCCTCTTATCAGTCTCGTCTCATGAGTTTGAGTTCAATTTAAATTTTGNTCTTCGCTTGCAGTTCGCGCATACAAGTTCCATGCGCTGGCATTTGCGCTTATTCTCTATGAGATAACCGTACTTAGCATTGTTCATCAGCTTGTTAAAGTCCTTCTCGAAGGTTTTTGTGCCTGCCTTATGCTTCTCGGTGTTCAGGTCAATATAAGATTTCAGTCACGCCTTCTGGTTGAATTGTAGTACTCAGTGCAGTGCCTTCAACCATAACACATGACTCAATGCCAGTCTGAGGTTAACATAGAGCACAATATAATAATTTTTTTTTCTCTCAAGGGCAGTCATGAGTTTGGATTGTTTGGTTCTGGGGGGAAGGGGGCACTCGTTTCCAGCAGGAACACAAGATCTATATGGCCCTTGTGGAGTACCTCCAGTAGGTATCCCACATCTCCATCGTTTAGCATAGACATAACATCAATATCCATACCGGCCCATTGAAAAATGATGTATGGAAGAGGTAAATTTATTGGTGTCCACGTACTGGAGATAGGTAGACAGCTTGCTGGAATTGTACAAGGCAGACCCATCCTTATTATTTTCCACTGTGTGACTCTTGATGCAGTGGACCACCCCTCTCCAGATACCAGCCTCGATAAACAGGATGACATCGTAGTCGACAATAAGGTCCAACTCCAACTGTGTGCTCCGCAATAATGCATCGAAGGAGGATCTAGAGGCACTCACATAGCGGACACAATCCAGTCCGTACATCGTCGGTCATAGGCCCCGGAAATTCCCAAAGACATCACAGAGCAGAAGCACATCGGTCTTAAGGTACAGGTCTTAGTAGGTTTGCAGCATACAGCACCAAAACATCTCGCAGACCTTCTGTCCATGTAGGTGATCCTCCAGTGTAATGTCGCATCCAGTGAGGCTGTTGCGAAAGGCTTCCATGGGCGGCGGCTGGGCTTGGCGAGCATTCCAATGCGTAATGTCTTCGATGCATCTTCCCCAGTGTACAGCCGCACATCTGTTGGCAGGCTTGTGATCTTGAAGGCCGGTATTATGGCGTTATACAGCTTAATGTAGATACCATAACTGTAGAACTCGTACTTCTGGCACCTATAGGTGTAGGAGGCATCTGGGTTTGACTGACATGACTGTACCAGGACTAATATTTCCTCTAAGTCAGCATTCACTACTATACATATCTTATCACCATTATGGAAATTCTGAAATTTGAGCACAAGAGGCTTGCCATTCTTCTGTGGTGTAGGTAAGTCGGCATGGACTAGTGCATGTTCGTTACAATATATCTTGTGCTCAGCCATTGTCTCGGCACCTGTAAGGCCATCAATCATAGCTGTTCATCCTATGCCCTGAGACATATCTTGCAAATATGGACATGCTATGTATAGGTAGTCACTTGTTAGTGTACTAGTCGGGAGAAATCGACTATGTAGTAATAATGTGAGTTTCTATCTTCTGTCATCATAAGGAATATATCAAAGTGTTGGGTCAGTTCTTCCTTCGATACCAGTATTGGGACCACATTATTATTGTAATCATTTGCATAGATGTTCATGCTGATCCCTGGATTGTTCCTCTCGAACAGCAGTATTTCGCACAGAGATTTGGGGAACTCATGCCCACTGAAATAGAACCGTATCTGAAGGCCACAATGATGATGGTTGACAAATTCAGGATTCTCACATTCTACATATCATGTCAGGATCGCCCATTTGAAGCACTGCTGGTCCCGGTTTTGTAGATTAATAATTGCCTTCTTGGCTTCAATATGTGCAGGCAAGGCGATGTAGGAGGACACTCCCAGTTGGTCTAGCTTGTTGACACAAAGCTGAAGCCATTTCATGGAGGTGAGAATCCTGCCACTTCCCTTCCCCATGTACTTGTCCTCCTNATCGCCCATTTGAAGCACTGCTGGTCCCGGTTTTGTAGATTAATAATTGCCTTCTTGGCTTCAATATGTGCAGGCGAGGCGATGTAGGAGGACACTCCCAGTTGGTCTAGTTTGTTGACACAAAGCTGAAGCCATTTCATGGAGGTGAGAATCCTGCCACTTCCCTTCCCCATGTACTTGTCCTCCTNTTGTTGACACAAAGCTGAAGCCATTTCATGGAGGTGAGAATCCTGCCACTTCCCTTCCCCATGTACTTGTCCTCCTGACATATTTTGGCAATGGCGGTCGTCACAGCATCTTCAATGTCTCTAACATTGTAGAGAGTTATGATTTTTTATCTTGAAGGTGCACTGGCCCATCTCTTCCTTCTGTGGCTCTGGTTTGCCATATGCGCATTCGAGGAAAACATTAAATTTAATGGCTCCCTGGTCCTCGATCTCCTGCTCCAGCTGGCCGATGATACATTCCTTAATACGTTCGAGGTAGATGCAAATATCCATGTCTTGGCATGAGGTATTTTCGGCGATGTATGTTTTTATCGTGACCATAAATGTGCACTCGGTCCCTACAAACCCATATGCGTTACATTCGCCGGCACAAATGACGATTGCACTATGGTGGGATTGGCTGTCTGCAGCAATATGTGAGCCTCGACAAATTATATGGGCCTCATGCGAGCTCTTTTCGCTTGCAATGGGGCGGTGGTGACATTACTCTTGGCACTGTGTACATGCTGATTGTCGGCATATTTGAAAACTTCCTCCCGCAGTTCCCAAACTTAAGAGTCTCGGGGTTGGGATTCGCCCAGTAGCCACGTTTGTGGCGACCTGCATCTCCTGTGTGGTTGAAAACCCCATTGCAGAACTTGGAATGACTCGAAGCAACCTGTCTGCTTTGTCCAGTTCAGGTCGTTAGGTGCCTCGCAAGTTCGTCGGCATGGGCGAATGTCGCCCCACACCTTTCACACATGTGCTGTTCCTCTCGGAAGGGATTAAGGGCGCAGGTGCGCTCATGTCGCAGCCCAGTTTACTGGACATGAAACACCTTGTCGCAGAAACCGCAATGTAGGTGGATTTGACAATGTGGATGGCTGTTATTTGGATGACAAAGATGAAATGGATGATGACTGCGAATCTGATGCGAAAGAAGGAAAGAATATGGAAAGGAGGAATGGCCTTTATCCATCTTGTCTGTAGAGGAAACGGTGATGACGAAGGACGTCTCGACTGGTCGGTCTGCAAAATGCACTATGGACTGCTCGACACCAGATGACCAGGAGGAAACCTATGGGATAAATTCCATAACCCTAAGCTAGTCTGAAAACACGCCATTTCGATGCCTCACAACTACCCTATTGTACAAATAAATTGTACAAAAAAAAGGTTCACTCGTGGTGCTCCCAGTTTCTCCCCACACAACATTGCATTCTGTAGTGGCACCATACCTACTCNGCCAGGAGGAACCCTATGGGATAAATTCCATAACCCTAAGCTAGTCTGAAAACACGCAATTTCGATGCCTCATAACTACCCTATTGTACAAATAAATTGTACAAAAAAAAAGGTTCACTCGTGGTGCTCCCAGTTTCTCCCCACACAACATTGCATTCTGTAGTGGCACCATCCCTACTCAGCACCATAGGGAGTCACATGTAGCTGCGGTGTGCGTGCGGTTAGTTACAGCTGCAAACACTCATGGGTCGGGACACAAGAGTGGGTCGTATCGAACGATTTCCTCCCATACACAAGGGGCATAAAAAATCATTTATTATTCATATTGTACATGAACTGTAGCATGCTCCATGGCAGGTATGCTGTTTTTCAAAACTTCGGTATGTTTCACTTGGGGTGCTCTATCTACCCCATGCCATTGCATTCTATCACAGAAGATTAGAAATATTCTGTCCCAGGTGAAACTCCTAACTTCAATCACCACCACCAATGCCACACATATGTGTCTCCTATTACGAATAAGGTTAGCAGCACTCAGGTATGGTACAGGGTGTGTTCTGTACATGCTGTGTTGTGTCACTGAAACAACATACATTAAAAAAAGTACTGTTAATGGACATGAATCTACTGCAAGCCCGCGAGCGAGCATTAAGTCCTAAAGGGAAAGTGATTTTTTTTCTTTTTGTAGGCACTCACCTTCACCGTCCCGCCTGCGAAGGGGTATGACCAAACAGGATGTCATCACCACCCCATAAAAGCGCCTGGAAAGAGGCCCGCCAACAGAATTAAGTGAGTGCATTCGCCTCCCTCCCCGACACAGCACAGCAAATGGCATTCTCACTACGAGCGGAAGGCAGGATCGTGACCTCCTATGTCTTGCGTGCACGCTCGTCTATTGGCTGCATGGCCCCCTCTCCTTTGTAGCGGCATAACCGACCGGCATGTACATGCAGGTAACAAGCGTCTCACTGACACACATGTGCGCTAATTTAACTATAATGTAACTATGCAACAAGTGTCGATTGCACTCTTGAGCAAACAAAATTCAGTACACTAATGAGCAAACAAAATCAAGAACACATTTTAAGACTCGAGTAACTGACCTATAAACTCTGCGAGGTCTTTGCCTTCTGTTTTTGACAAACAATAGACTGATGGGGAATGCTTCGAACAAAGATATTCCACTATTATTGCAAAAATGTTGTCTCAGTTTTGAAAGTAATAACTGAGGATTAGCATGAAGCAGGCGCTGATGTTAATTATCTATAACCAGTCATGTTCGGTGGTGTCTCGGAGGTAAAATTATTTGATGTTTCTGCTAGAAAGAAACTCTCGGTCCTTAAGCTGGCTCCCAATGTGCAGCAAATGGACATTGCACAAAAAGCGATTGATATACTAAAGATAGTTTCTACTGAAGATTTGATACCCATGGTTAAGGTAATTAATTTCGCTAGGATATTTCTGCAGGTGGGCTATTTTTATATTGCCGTTTAACCATTCCATGTGTTCTTATAATTCAAGTCGACCAGTCTTCAGCTTCGCATATGGCAGCCTAAAATTCTGTGCGAATCTGAAGCAGTATGTCACTATCCTTTGGAGCATTGACAGTATGGCAAATATTTTTGCAATTAAATATATGTTGGTCGTAGTGAAGTGTTTTTAAAGCTTACATTATTTAGGCACAGCTTGTATTGCAGGCAGTTTACAAAAATGCCATGTTGTGAAGGAACATGGTAGCCATTGAGGCCCATGCCACGACAAGAAATTTTAATTTAACTGAGATTTGAAGGTATTTTGTAAAATGAGATATGCAGGGTTTTCTATTGAGGAAATGGGTCTCAATCTGCTGATCATTACTCTCTTGAATTTCTGCGACTCTGTTAGCACATACACAGAGGTGACAAAAGTCATGGGATAGCAATATGCAAATATACAGATGGCAAGAGTATCGTGTACAAAATGTATAAATGGGCAGTGCATTGGTTGGGCTTTCATTTGTAGTCAAGGGATTCACGTGAAAGGTTTCTGATGTTATTATGGCCGCACGATGGGAATTAACAGACTTTGAACGCGGAATGGTGGTTGGAGCTAGACGCATCGGACATTCCATTTCGGAAATTGTTATGGAATTCAACATTCCGAGATCCACAGTGTCAAGAGTGTGCCGAGAATACCTCATTTCAGGCATAACATCCCACCATGGACAACACAGTGGCCGACCGCCTGCATTTAATGACCAAGACCAACGACATGTGCACAGAATTGTCAGTGTTAACAGACAAGCAACACTGCGTGAAATAACAGCAGGAATCAATGTGGGATGTATGACAGACGTGTCCGTTAGGAGAGTGCAGCGAACTTTGGCTGTACTGGGCTATGCCAGCAGAAGACCGACCCGAGTGCCTTTACTAACAGCACGACATCGCCTGCAGCGCCTCTCCTGGGCCCGTGACCATATCGATTGAACCCTAGACGACTGGAAAACTGTGGCTTGGTCAGATGAGTCCCGATTCCAGTTGATAAGAGCTGATGGTAGGGTTCTAGTGTGGCGCAAACCCCACGAATCCATGGATCCAAGTTGTCAACAAGGAACTGTGCAAGCTGGTGGTGGCTCCATAATGGTGTGGGCTGTTTTTACATGGAATGGACTGGGTCCTCTGGTCCAACTGAACCGATCATTGACTGGAAAGGGTTATGTTCAGCTACTTGGAGACCACTTGCAGCCATTCATGGACTTCATGTACCCAAACAACGATGGAATTTTTATGGATGACAATGCGCCATGTCACCGGGCCACAACTGTTCGCGATTGGTTTGAAGAACATTCTGGACAATTCCAGCGAATGATTTGGCCACCAAGATCGCCCGACATGAATCCCATCGAACATTTATGGGACATAATCGAGAAGTCAGTTCGTGCACAAACTCCTGCACCGGCAACACTTTCGCAATTATGGACGTCTATAGAGGCAGCATGGCTCAATATTTCTGCCGGGGACTTCCAACGACTTGTTGAGTCCATGCCACGTCGAGTTGCTGCACTTCGCCTGGCAAAAGGAGGTCCGACACGATATTAGGAGGTATCCCATGACTTTTGTCGCCTAAGTGTTTATCTTCTATTTTGCAGGAAATATATACAAACATGCTAACACTATGGTAAAGTCAGTCCATAGGAAAGCTCCACTTATAATAAGGTTGATTAAACATATGGCCTTTTTGAATAATCTTGCTAATATAAGTGCACCACACTGTTCCAGATGTGTCCCAAAAAACTTTTTAAAAGTGCAACATTTGATTTAGAATAAAAGTGATTGACCATCGCTACTCCCCTTTCATTAATTGATCTCATATAAGAGTATAGTCCGTAAGCAGCTTGCCATCAGCTGAAATCTACATGTCCAGATATTATGTCTACTATAACAATCATACTGCTAGTAAAATATGGACACTTTCGTGAAAGTAAATTTACAAAGTGCCTTCTATACATGGCAATGTGAATATCATTGCACTCGAAAATACCTACACATCATGCATTTAATCATTGCCATATGCATTAAATCTATGTTTCACTCGAAGGAATGATTTTGGTACATAAATGTATATGAAGTGTCGCAAAAGACTTTATATAGTACAAGTTAATATTTGATTCTTCTGCTCAGTGGGTGAAGGATGATATCCTATCTTATGGGACCCATTGCTGATATACATTTATGGATAAGGAAATATTGTTCTGCACACTGTACCTAAGGACAATATTGGTGCATAGATCTTACATTGCTTACAGAAAGCTAGTTCATAATAAGAGTGGCATTTCCTGACTAAAATCTCAGTTGTTAACCATTTCTTCGCGGAGTCAGTATTTGCGGAGTTTATTCTCGGCAGGGATTAGTCTCGGCAGGAATCAATCCCATGCGGAGTCAATTCCATTCGGAGTCAACTCCATGTGGAGTCATCTCCATGTGGAACCATCCCCTTGTGGAGTCATTCCCATGTCGAGTCATCCCCGTGTGTAGTCAGTTTTGTGTTGGTTCAGCCTCATGTGGAGTCAGCTCTGTGTAAGATTTACATGCACATACTCTTTTTTCCATGAAGATAGAACAAGCTCATTCTTGCACAAAGCCTTCTGCGGAGAATATATCTTTATATATACTTTATTCAAATGCTATATCATTACATTGCAAACAATGTTGTTCCTATGGCAGGATCTTCAGTAAATTTTGAATGCACTGCAGCATGAAAAGAACAAATTTACGAAAGGTGTAACCTCTTAACCACTCCCATGTAACATACCTGGTCCAGCATTTGCTATATGTGATACTTTAAAGCAACACTCCAAGCCATATAAGAGAGTGCACCTTTGTTTGCCTCGAGACAGCGTGCATTAAAATCGGTGCTTAAAACAATGACATGTCCTACCTCCCTGGTGGGTCATCGAATAAACTAATTGATTCGGACATCCATGACATTATCTCTGCTTAAATTGTGTTCTAAGCTAATATATAATGGAAGGACGATATAGGCAATGGTAAGTGAATAAGTCTTAAAGCTGCTGCAATTAGCCATGACGAACCTACACAGAATGAAAATGTACCAGTAGAAATTAAGACTTATATTAGTAGTGGTGCAAGAAAGCTTTAAAGGAAGAAAAAATGGGAAAACATACATGCTACTGATGAAGATGTGTTTATGGCACCAGCAATTGTGTAAGCACGATTCCGAAGATAATAGCAGCATGCATTTGAAGTTGTCACAGGAGAAAAAAGTGCAAAAGTGCGGACTTGAAACCAGTAGTCTGGCATGGCAATGTCTTGCAACTTACACAGCGAGGAAGAACAAGGCATCCTGAAGTGTGTATGAATTCACCAGTAACTGGTTCTTCGAAACCAGGGCAATAAGTTTTTGCCTGGTTAAATTGCACGATTCGGTGATTACATGGTGAATTGATGTCTAAGTCTGTAAGAATTGTTAATTTTCAAAGACAGATAATTTGTAAGGAAATTTCACGATGCCTCAGACAATTTATTGCTATGTATGCAAATTCTGGTGGTATGTAAATATCAACTAATGGTAAACAAGCATATACAAATTGTAGTAGGTTTTACATGGAGTATATGAATAAAGAAATAATATTTGTACACTTTAAAAAAAATGTGGAAATCTTTTGATACTGCATCTTCAAGTTGGCGATGGTAACATCATTTAAGATATCTGAAGGTCCATAAATTTTCTGCCACAATTCCTGTGCTGGAACCGTTGAATTATATCTACTATTAGGGATGTATATAGATGTATAAACTGAGAAGAAATTAAACAAACAGGTAATAATGTATAATGACAAACCGTTTGGTCTCGGCCACCCCATAAATCTAGCGTAATATAGTGTGTGGGGCTCCACCTCAGCTACACAGCAGTGATGTGATGAAGGTAGTAAACTATGTGTTGAAATGTTCCACATCTGATGAATGATGTAATCACAGGACACATATACACAAATCAATTTTCATTTCAAGCATAAGGAGAGGATTAGTGGTATACAGTAGGATTCTACAACACATTGTTAGACAGGCGGGATTTACATCAGATGTTCAAATTGTCCAGCGTCCATTCGCTGGTATGCAACAGAACCCTGCAAAATATTACCTTGTACATTATTCAGCATCTCCTAATCAGCAACAGTAGTGGTGGCATGAAGTTTTGTCACCATATCTGCAATGTCATTTGGTGTATCTCTGTAGACAAGTTCCTTAAGATGACTCTACAGGTAAACATTTGAGAGATTGAGGTCTGACAAACGTGCAGCAAACGGCACAGGGTGACCACGTACTATCCACCTTTCACGTAAGGTGTGTAGGTGGTTACACACACGAGCTGCATAATGAGCTAGTGCGTCATCATGCCGGAACTACATTCAATGGTGAGTGGCTAGTTGCACCACTTAAAGCAGTCCAACAACACATCTCTCAGAAAAAGTTGGTTTGAATCAGCAGTCAGATAGTCGGGTAGAAGGTAGGAACCAACAACCTCATTGTCAAGGATACCCGCCCACATATTTTCACGGCAAGAAATTGCCACCCTCGCTCATTTCTCTTGGTCACATGTTGCTATGGTGGACGTTGAATACACCATACTGGCGGAAAGTAGCTTCATCAGTCCACAAAATGTTCTGAGAAAAGTGTTGATCACGCCCATGTTCATGTTAGTGCCACTCACAGTAGCATACATGAAGAAGATGGTCATGTGGTATGTGGTTGAGAACATGGCTCAAGTGGAACGGGTGTAAATTCTCATCCCAAACGGTTATGTTGACAGTGTGCATGTTCAATATGCAAACTCTAGCGATTTCACGGGTACTAGAGCGTGGGTACTTTTTTTTACCATTTTCAGAATCATGTCTTCCTCTTCAAGTGTCTAGTGTGTCGGACTGAACTCTATCAACAAATGATGTTGGTAAAACATTTTCAATCTCCCTCATTCACTATCTAGGTGGCGAAACTATCTGCATTCCACGCCACATATTTGTATGAATATTCTCTGGCTGCATCAACGGCTCGGTTGACACAAGCACTTAGAATTGAGTGCATATCACAATATCCGTTATATGAATACTCCGTGAGACCGGTGAGGTTGTACTCAGAAGCTAGTACGTTATCTTGTTACATCGGGTTCGAAAAACTCTCTAATGCCTGGCAAGCCTGTGAGGTGGTTACGCCAGTTGCGTGCGCTCGCGCAGAGAAGTTAAATTGGTCTGCACATAATTTCGTACCCAACTCCAGTGCTACAATCACCGCTAACTCCACACGTGTACTCGCAAGTGGGCTAAACATAGGCTTCAAAAGCTCTTTTGTAAGGTGGTAGCGGTGATTCATACACGATCATACGCTAGACTCATGGAGCTGCTGCAACTAAATGGTTGACTATAATACAAAATTACCTGTGTATTAATTCTTTATAAAATCCCGGTGTTACAATTCACCATATTTCACTCAGTGTCTAAAGAAAATCCTATATGATATTTGTAAGCCTTTTTTTTCATTGGGATGCACTTTTAATATAACTTGCAAACTCATATTTATTACCTGAATATAATATGGTACTATATGTGTATTATAGAAGCTATTGACAGTATTGTAAATGATATGAAATGGAAGATTATTAACATTTATATAATAATCACATAATTAAATGACCAAAAATGTGTAGTTTTTATATACTAAATGTCTTTTTTGAACGTCTATGCGAGAGTAATTACTTAAAGGTAGTTTCGGAGTGATAAAAGATAATAAAGATATAAATTTTAAGGTATATGTACTTTATTTATCTAACGAAGTATGTCATATATTTATATAAGTCGTAAATTTAGAGTATCTTAATAAGTTACATGACAGCAGAAATATTTTTCTCTACTTATGGTAAAATAAAGTATTAAAATTTCTGATAGTAAAAGTGTTTATTTATTCAAGTAAAAATTCAACACTGTTAGTCCGTTAGTTCAGGGATTAAAATTAACTAACTTTTAAAGAGTACTAATTTTAAATAATTTAATTTCTAGGAAACATATTTACAAATATATCAGTATAGGAAATAGATAAAACAATTTTTTTAGAAATATTTTTACAAACTAACAAATAATATTTTGTATGGTAAAACGATGGGAAATAAAACAAAGAGAGTTAATCATACATATGTTAATATGCTAATAAATATTTACTGAAAATTTAGCAGCTTCGTATATCTATCAATGTAATGTTATAGTCAGTAGACCTAGGTATGCATACTTTAGAAGTATTTAAATATTTCTCTAATAAATTACGATCTCAAATAATAAATATATGTTTAAATTTAGTGTTATATTTATTTTAAGTAAAATATAAAAACTTTAAATTTTTAATAGGTGAACAATTGTTTTTTATGAATCCATGAAAACTGAAATATACAGAATTGGTTACAAATAATCTTCTTTAAAAGCTATGTAATTTCGGTTCTTAATTAAAGACTAATCATTACATAAATTAGAAAATTAAAATAATAGCGAACTCTGTAGGTTTATAGTTTAAAATGCACTAATTACCAGTTAACGATAAAGTAGATTTAAATGTTTTAAAAGATCAGAAATGAAAATTGAAAATAATATTTTACGGTTATAAAACAGTTTGTTTGAAGATCAAAAACTGTTTAGATGAATGATTTTAGTTAAATGCAATACATTAAATGTACATAATATAGAAATTAATAAGTTAATATTGAAACCCAAAGATTGAAGGAGATATACAGGATGCGTAGATTTAAGTGGGAAGTAACAAGGGCGTGGACAGTACACCTCAAAACAAAACTTCGAAAAGAACATGTGTCCTTGAATCAATGTTTCCCGAATTAAGGTCTTCCAGTGTTCTGCTGAAACTGTGAAAGCCGTACTTGAAAAATGCTGTTCACGGCAAACTGAGCCCTTTTGAAAGGCCTCTTTCAGATATACTTGTCCGCACACTACGTATTCTTCCACCATATTTAAAGTTAACATTGATATGAGCTTCATTACTTTATTTATGCGTCGTTGAAGTGAAACTGTGAAATGATTAGAAAAGTAAATATTTTACAAATTTGTGTATTCTTACATTTGTATGCATTATAAGACAGAAAGCAAAATAAATTACTTAAGTATCCAAAAAATTTTACTGAATACATTTCATTTAATATTTTAAAATTGAATTACTTTCCTTCCATCGGTACCATATTTATTGGGCTCGTGACATTCAGTGTGCCCGTTTAAATATATAAAGGTGTTGGTAGTGATATTATTCCTAGGTTGATTTTAAAAGTGCTTAATTAATCATTAAAAGACTATACATCTCTGTTCATGTAACTACATCTCTGCCTGTCTACAAGAAGTGTTTCACTCTTACAAAATGCTCGAAATTACACCTTGCATCTAAATGCAGGCTTGTACACGTCGCATCAGTGACTTTCTGGCACATTCAAACACCACAGGTGCCCTACGAATTTGATGGCAACCTTATTACCCACACTGGCGAAACACTGCAATGTCTATAACAAGTGTTGTGTGAACAGGGGTCTTGGATGTCCCCACATGTAATAATACATTTGATTCACATCAGGGGAACGTGCAAGCCAAGCGACTGGCACCGCACGACTCATCCGCCAGTGTGGGAACTACTTATCCAGACAGGCTGTGGTGACTACTGAAATGAGGTGGCGCCCCGTTAAACATTTACCACATGTGGTGTATAAGATCCAATGGAACATCGTCGAGAAGGATATGCAATAGCTGTTCCATAAAGTTACAATACGATTGGCCGGCCAAGCATTAGGGTAACATGTAAGGCCCAACTAAGATTTCGCCAACGGTTCCTGCCTCTACATTAATACTGAACAGTTTCTGGTGACGTAACTGCAAAGTGGTGTGTGGATTTTCGGCATCCCAGTAATTTATGCTGTGTGCTTTACCTCGCACAGGCTTCTTCGTCAATAAACAAAACAGAAACTCTAATGAGTTGATAGCGACCACATGTGTTGCGTCCATGTAGAAAACTCCACTCGTGAAGGGAAATTAGCTACAGCAACGATTTTTTAATTGCAGTTATCAGTTAAAAATTTGTTAAAAATTAATTATGGTCACAATAGATATATATATAGATATATTTTAACTGCATGTTTTCATATTTTCTGCCTAATTAAATGAATAAATATTGTGGTGTTGATAGTGTAAGTATGTGTTACATAATTTCAATTTTAGAGAGATTGTGATATTTCCGCATTAATTTTATTAAGGAATTCATGGGATTAAAGTTAGTTCAGAGTGTAATTTTGTTTGCCAGAGTAGCTTGGTTTCCAGCAGTTGCTTGCAGTCCATTACCAGTTGCACCGGAGGTATAATTCGAAGAAGCAATCATTATTTGAGAATGTTGTCCACTGTTTCTGCACTTTGGCCATCGTAGTCATTCACTATCTAAGCACGTGATTCCAGTTCAGTTTTCTCAAAAAAATAAAGGTAACTTTTTCCCCTTACGACAGAAGTCTAGCTTTGTTGTGCAGTATGATATTTCCTGCAGTTCTAGTAGATATTCCTGTATTAAAAACCATTGTTAAATTGTTCGCTATGCTATGCATATTTTGCTGGCATTTCAAAGATTCTTGACGCTGCCTTCACAATGTCATAACTTCTTATGCGTATCACCCTTTTTTTTTTTTTTTTTTCGAAATTCNTAAATAATAATATTTTTGTCGTTTATCTATAGAATATACAGTATAACACGTAATACAAGTTATGAATACCTTATTTTCAAGATTTCTTCATGTGTAATTCACACCTGAGTCGTATCTTTAACCTTCTTTGGAGAGTACAGTATACTGTAATACACTACATTTCTGTGAGTCTCATTTTGTTATTACCATAATTGATTTGAAAAAACAAATTTTCGCGTTCCATTATGTTTTTTAAAGAGACGATTTAACTTTTCGTCTTGCATTGCCCTCACTTTTCAGTTATAACTCAGAATAATAGTTCGCGATGCGACATTAATTTATTTTGAGTTTTAATGCGATGAGGATTTCCTGTTTCCTGGTTCATCATCTTGGAATAACTTTTTATTATTTGCTGCTAATTGCTACACAATGATTACCTCAAATTGTATAGCGAAGACAAGTTAAAATGAATTTGTTCCAAAAATGTTTGCGTGTATTACTAATATAATTAAGTCGTGAAACGCATTTACTTTTTTATGTTTAATTTTAGCGAGTGTGTAACTAGAACATTTTAAAGATGAAGGGTATTCCAGTTTAAATGGTTTGTGAAAATAGTTTTTTTAATTTGTATCATATTTCAGTAACAGAATCCATTAATAAATAAATCAATTCTTTATTAAGAAACCGAAATTTTTACTGTTTCAATTTTTAACACAAATGTTATAACATTGTTTTCTCTGGTAAGTATTAATAAGTATTAGAGCAAAATGCTAAGTTTTTATTTTTTTTTGTGTGGCGCATTATTTGGATCCAGACTTAAGTATTTCAGTATTACTTCTCAATATGTCACATTTCTAGTTTCTGGCATGGTTTTATTAATTATGGTAATTGCTTTCGCTATACCAGTGTTCTAATTAGGCTATTTCAAGTAGTTGCGTCAATTTTATATTTCGTTTTAGGACATTGAACTTTTAAAATTACTTATAGTAACCCGACACAATTAGACTTATTTTTAACCACCATTTTCCGAGCGTTGTTGAAGAGCAAACACATGGAGGTATCTCTCTCACTAAAAACAATTAGCTATCAGCGAAGTTATTTATTGCACTACAAATATTGTGGCAGAATTCTAGTTTCCCACTTTTCCCTTCCCTAAACTCTTCAGTGTCCCACGCATTCTGCGGCGTACGTAAGACCGTACGACGTACGACGTCACCAAGGCACTCAACAATGTGAGTTAGAACATTCGGCGGAGTTCACCAGCTTGCGCACTGCATTTAGGGAATGAACCACTCTCACTGAGCCGCTCATCTGTTTCTGAAAAGTCTTCCCATCTTCCAGATGACGATTTGGGAAGCTTTACGTTGGCAGACTCACTGTCGCCGCATAACACACGGTAAGTTCGTACATTAGATGCATATTCACCATTTCGCCAATGGAATAAGCCACCATGAACACGGTACTCTGTGAAGAGACACGCTGGACTAGCTTCAGATAGCATAGTATCCATAGTGCTTTGTTGTTGGGTGTCAACAAAGAAACGTACATAGCAACACACGTTCCAAGATCATATACACCACACTCTGTACACAAACAGGGGTGTAACTTTCAAGTACATGGGTTAGTGACTTGGGAGTCACAGAACCCAGGGCATATGCTCATTTAGACGTGGTTTTGTATTAAGGTACATGCCCTAGCTACTTCTCACAGAAAAAAAGAAACATTCTGTATAAAATGTCTAGAACAGATACCACATGTATAATGTTGTACCATTTAGTGGAACGGTTTGGACAATGCATTCCACCTGATGCTGTATATAGCATTTTCCATATTGAATTTACATCTAGAGATAGAACATATGACTTACCTCGTAATGTCTCCAGTTCGGATTACGGTCCAGGACATATTTGTGGTAAATTTTGTAATGTAGCATAAGAAAAAATCTCTATTTCCTGAAGATTTTGTGCCACAGTAAGTACCCATGGATTGAAAATGCATTAGTATGTTACTTGTTCGTAGACGAAAAATAATGAAATACCACCTGATAGGCTAAGAAAAGATTTTTCTCAAAAACTAAACTTTATATATAAAAATATGACGGTTACACTATATATTTATTGTTTGAACGGAAGAACACTGTAATAAAATGTAACGCTGCTAAAATTATAAATAGTGAGTTCGTGACAGTAGAAATACTCTCAAACTCGTACAATTTTATTATTAAACATCATACAAAATATTGTGTATGTATACATACAATGATCACCAGTTCAAACATATAGCTAACTTTCCTCTACGCACATATAAAAATTATGTTTATGAGATTCTGGAAAACATATATGGTATGATCTCGCATGTTAAGAAATGTCTAGGCTGATGTTAATCGGTCAAGTTGTTTCTCGGATAGATGCAAAACAACAACATATATTTATGGTGGCAATACCTTAAAAAATGGAGAACGATTGAAGCTTTTACCTAATGTACTTTGTGCACATGGCAGGTACTTCAGCATACCAGTATTGAGATAAATAAGTTTAATGGTACCGTATATATGACATACACATAATATGACAATACTAAATTGACAACTTTGAAAATATAAGGGTAATTATAGAAATATTTTGTGGCCTGCAATCACATTGTTGGCATAAAAAATTAGGTGGAACTGGTTGAGTAGATACTGAGGTGTTTCTGATCCATACAATGACACATTTCAGCTTTAAAAAAATATCAATAAAATTGGTCTATGCAGAAAGGGTTTCAGTCACTAAATGTTCATTGTCGGAAAATTAAAAAAAAAAACTTTTTCTAGTGAGTATTATTAAATCCAACAAGCTGAAAAAATTGTATTCAATGCGTCTGTTGGTGCAAAAAATGGCACATATTGAAAATAGTGTATATCTAACTCTTTTCCATCGAAAGAAAAAAATGTTTTCTGTCTTGGACTAAAGCCCCTTTTGCATAGAAATACATCTTAAAATATTTGAGGAAATTTTTAAGAAATGTTTTTAGGATGAATTAGGTCATAGTTAAAACGATAAGTTTAAGATAGGTTATGTTAAGTTATATGAGAGTAGAAGGAGATTTAGAGAGCTGACACAGAGGCTGGGGTGTCAAGGTGCCACGTCAGCCATCTTGGAGGACGTCACGCCGAAACCTCCTGCTCTGTCATTCCTCGTCTGCAGCGTCCATCTCCTTTTTCTCTTGGAATTTATCTTTTATACCCTCGGAATTTCCCTTTTTCCCTATTCCCGTCTACCTCCTCTAACATTCTACCTTATTTTTTCATGCTCTTGCATTCAGATTCTTTTACTTCGTGCTCTGGCATTCCGTTTTTTCTCATACTCTCTTATTCCTTCATGTCACCTTATCCTTTGGATTTCTCATAATCCTTCTGGTTTCCCTTATTTTCTCTCCTGTCTTCCAACCATTTCCTCTCTCTCTCTCCCCTGCTTTATACGTCTTTCACGTTTAATTCCCTTGCCTGCCGCCAGTCGTCTGCTGCAAGGGGCCACCTTTAATTCTCGCACCTGCCACCAGAGTGTGCGAAGTTCTACCGTTCGCAGATAGGAGCGCTGGTATCAATGCAGCCATCTTGTGTGTTCGTAATCATGTCGCCATAGGAGTACGTTAGCATCGGGGAGTCTAGTTCAAACGGTGGTCGGTAGGAGCGGTGGAAATGTATTTAGTTGGTTGTTGTTTCGGAACTTAAAATATGCCGAAAGAGTGCGGGATCGTTCCGGTACACCTTGGGTCGGCAGTTAAGCGGCTCACTTCTGCAGGTGACGTGATTTCGAACACACAAGCTTGCCGCATCAATTTCAGCGCTCTTAGCTGCGAACGGTAGAACTTTGCACAATCTGCTGGTGGGTGCGAGAATTAAAGGTAGCCTCCTGTAGCAGATGACTGGTGGCAGGCGTGGGTATTAAAGGTGGAGTACGTAAAAAGCTATATAGATAGATAGAGAGAGAGAGAGAGAGGAAAAAAAGGGTTGGAAGAAAGGAGATNGCCTGTAGCAGACGACTGGTGGCAGGCGTGGGTATTAAAGGTGGAGTACGTAAAAAGCTATAGAGATAGATAGAGAGAGAGAGAAAAAAAATGGTTGGAAGATAGGAGAGAAAATAAAGGACACCAGAAGGAATACGAGAAAACCAAAGGATAGAGCGGACGAGAGAGAACCGGCGTGGGAGAAAGAGGAAAGAATGAAAGATCATGAGAAAAATAATCGGAATGACAGAGCATAAAGTAAAATAATAGGAATGCAAGACCATGAACAAACAAGGTGGAATGATAGAGCAGGAAATCGGGAATAGAGAAAATTCCTAGGGAAAAACAAGAAGGACGCTGCTGATGAGGAATGACAGAACAGGAGGTTTCGGCGTGACATCATCCAAGATGGCCGCCCTGGCACACTGGCACCCCAGTCCCCAACCCGTGTGCCAGCTCTCTTATTGTCCTTCTACTTATGAGGTGTGTTAGGTCAATTTAAGCAAAGTTAATATAAATTAGGTACTGTTTGGTAAAGTAAAACAAGATCAGGTAATATGAGGCAGGATCGTGACTTCTCATATCAGGTATTTGATATGTTTCTCTATATATACATACATATAAACATGTATTAATTTATGTTTATAGGTCTATGTAAAGAAATAGAACTTTAGTGATTTTAGTGTAAGATTTATTCACATACAAAACATAGGTAGAAGAGTCCACAGAGATGCAACGTGAGATATTGCGATGTCAGCAGCTGATCTCATACGGTTATTCATCTTGAATTTCGACGTCAAAATTTTCTACCGTTGGCCACTCACAAGTTTCACTATACAACTCTTCATACTCGCCTGGAATGTATGGTTTGAGCTTTACGATGTCATCAATGTTCGTCTTCATCATTGGGACCTTTCCTTTAGAGTAAGCTATCTGTTTTTGGTAGATTTGCTTCTAACGAAGATTTATGGCCAACGTAAAGTTGTCTATGAAATTACCTACCACTTATGTTACAGGTAAGGTTTTGTTATAAATGAATAGCATGAAGGAGCTTATACCGAAGGTAAATTTTCCTTCTTTTGGTGTTAGTCGACTCCGAGTTTCTTCTGAAAGACAATTTATTTGTACAAAGTCTGCCACCACGTTTTGAAGTGAAATACCTTCTTTTTATTGTACTTCTTTGACTACCAATTTCCCTATATGTCTGCTATGTATTATCAAACTCCTTATTTATTCAATAGAACAGATCCTATCATGTTATCCGAGCTCCCGCTTAATGGTTTCAAAGTCCCTATATCACAGAGTAAAATAAAATCACCCCTTATCGGAAAATTGCTCAATTTTCTCAAAGCGACCACTTTGGGACAAACTTAACATTATTCAACAATATGTGTGATTTTTATTTTGTCCGTCAAAATTGTCGGCAAATAGATGGAGCTAGGTTATGTTCGGTGGAACATCTTGTACGAAATCGTAAATGAATGTGCAGACCTCGTCATGACCTTTATGAGCTATTCCTTCATAATAAAGGGACAGCTTTCCTGTATTTCATTTCATATCATGACTACAGAAAACATTCACATTCAATTGCCTCAAGTAAAACGTCTCCTGGACGGGTATTGCAGATAGAGGAATGTTTTCTTGAAATCCATGCACAAGGACAAAACATGTGGACATATTTTTAGATTTTGCTTCCTGTTGTAAGTTAGTACAATATTTCTTCTCCTTTCTTGGATCACTAGCGAACCGGCCCGGCTTCGCCTGGGTACAATTGAGTTTCACAGTGAAACACTAATAAATAAATTGGGAAAAGACAATTCATTTATGTGAAAACATAATTATAAAATTATAAATAACTATGTTTGCCTAGGTTTTTAACTGATAACGGCAACCCAAAAGGAAGGAAATATTTTTTATCCGATAGCCAAGAAGTAGGGTATTGTTTTTGGAGTGTATCTGTGCAACTATCGCATAGCTACCACATTTCCGCTTTCTAGCGTCGATGTATGAAAATAAAAACGTGAGTTTCATCAAGTTGTAGCTTTAGAAATAAGTGTACCTAGGTACAACTTTTTGCGCTTGGCTGAGGGATCTAATCGATCACCAAAGATAAGCAACGTTCCCAGCGGCACACATTTGGTTGGGTGGCCGTATAGTGGCATAACATCTGAGCGCTTCCGGGCTTCGGAGGGCACGTTAAATATTCGGTCCCGGTTGTTATCGATTGATAGCAGTCGTTAAGCCATTTCAAAGGTCCTTGGGNACACAAGAGGAAAAAAATATTTCGGTCACTTTCCCAGCCGTTGCAGAACTACGTTTTATTGTTATTCCACAGGAACCGTACATTTTTCTGGGATTCAAAGTATTCTCTGTCCTATTATAGGACCTAAAGTTCCTACATACCAAATTTCTCCAAAATCCGTTTAGCCGTTATGGAGTTGAGTGGTAACATACATACATACATACACATACACACACACAGGCTTTCGTATTTATAATATTAGTAATTTTAATTATGCGACAGAGCATCGTTTTGCACTATCTGTTATGTGTGGATTTTTTATCTTCCCCTGCAGTTCCTCGGAAGTGCAGCAACAGTCTATTTGGGGTGTACCTAATCTTAAGTTGCAGCTATTTTTTTTAAAGAATTCTAAGTACACATGATAGCTGCACTTCATATCTAAATATTTATCCTTCATAAGGCGATACTTAGAATAAACACTTGGACGGGCGTCAAAAAATTCCTTAGTCTTTCCTGAATAGTGTGCGGGTTTAACAGGGAAACTCTCAATATGATTCCTAATGATTTCGCTTGTTTCAGGAGGCAATGTGTTTGCACTGCTTCATTTACCTCTTTTGTCTTCAGGAGCTTTTCCCATTCAAATGAACTTCAGAATTCTGTCTACTTCTTGTCTGTGATGGCATTCACAGCCAAAAATGCCCTGTAAAAAACTCGCGTGCGTTTGTTTCCAATGATAATGAAATAGGTAAATGTTTTGTCTACCTGTTTGGAAGAAATTGTACATCGTGCGCTTCAATCAGGACTGTATGAACAAATATTGTTCGTTTTTCGACGGCAGACCATGCAGACGCTAAAAAAAATCACGTTCATCATTTTCCCAGATTCCCTCAAAACACTTCAACCTCTTGAAAATGAAAAAAATCAAAGGAGGAAATAATTATACTTCTTCGGCATTAAGTGTGCATACGGTAGCTTACACTACAACAGCTTGTTTGTTATTGGGTACAATTATAGGTAAACAAAATATAATAACTACGCTCAAAAATAATAAATAAGTATATGGGGTTNTACGCTCAAAAATAATAAATAAGTATATGGGGTTAGTTCATTTTTAAGTTGATTTATTTTGTTACGTTTAGTAATGATAAATGTTCATGATTTGTTAATTTTCCATTTTACTCACTCACACTTTTTAACGTCACTTATTTATATTGGAAAACAATTACATGCACGAAGGTCCAGTCGTCAAACCAGGAACCAAGTGACCCTGGAAATATCTGTGTTCTTCACCTTGTAACTCGCAGTTTTCTTCACATTTCTTTTCCATTTTGATGTGGTTTTCTTTCTCTTTTTACCTCATAACACATCTTAATTTCCCTATTGCTCAGTATCATCACTTTCTTGCACTTGGTTTTCCATTATCGTACAAACGTTGATGTGATTTACAATACATAACTTCTGTTGTATAGGCTTTATGCTAACATGAAGCACATTTTTTTCTCAATAAATAACGATCTTAAAAGTTAGCCAATGCGTAAGAGCTAAATTTACTAGATACTGCACAGGTAATAAAATATCCCTCCAAATTGTTCTGTGGAAAAAGGGCTTCAGTCATGTATCATGGACGCAAGTCCTTTATGTATGTAATTTTAAATGTCGCCCTTGATTCCAAGGCATTGTATGCATTGGACTAAACTCATTTTTCTAACAATGAATAAAACCACGTACAGAGAATATTTTTGATGGCTAACTCATTTTCTCATATTTTGTGACTGAAGCCTTTTCTGCACAGACCGATTCAATTTGTGCATTTTATGCACACATAATGGGCGCTCCTTACCAGGCCTGTAGCCACGGAGTTTAAATGGATAATAAAAGTTAAATTAATTCCTACTCAAAGCATACATTTTAAAGATAACTATATTCAACGCAACATTCTCAGAAAATAATTCCACGTTAAGACATTAAAAAANAATGTTTTTAAAAATGACAGCATTTCTCAAGAAAAGCCACGTATAATACATTTTATTTGAATCGGCTGGCTTCAAAATTGATCCTTTGCGAAGGAATTTCTTTAAAATGGACTACCCCTTGAAACTCTATGGCTGCAGGCTTGGTAGTAAGTGAACTTAAGAACAACCCATATGGTAGGTTGATTTATCTGAGTTAGATTTTCCTATTTTTCCATATAAAACCGTTACTCTCAAAAACGAATAACGCGACTGATATTGAAATACTTAAATTTCTCTAAATAAATAAAAATATATTATGAAATTTTATGAATGCAAAAATTATTGAAATGATGTGATATATTTCATATCATACATAAAAAATAATAATACTCCATCGATGAAAGCATTGGTTATCTTATTTGATTTAAGTAATAATAATTGAAAGCTATATGTGTTTGCCATCTAATATTTTACCAAAAGTCGTCAGATAGCTATTTACCTCCAATTAACTTGCCTAGTGGAATGCTATATCAGCGAATTCACTAATTTTTTGGCAGGGGTACCCTGACTTGAAACAAACAGAATGTCTGTGTGGTGAAATGGAGCTACTTGTGCATGCCAGACCCATTTGTCAGGCAGATGAATTGTATCTATTAATCGTGCTGCATGAAGAATGGAAACAAATTCCATAATCTGTGAATCAAAACTTAGCGGACAGCCAACTACGCATTGTCAACAGTTAATAACTATGAAGAGATGTCCACCACTCTGTTAGTTACGTAGTTTGCGCTTTTGGATCCTAAAGCAATGGGCGTTTGCAGGCTTTTATCCACGTCAAACTATTGAGCAGATGATAAATGACGAGAACACGAATTACATAAAATTTGCTGTCGCATTGTGTTGGTACTGACAATATTGCATTTTACAAATTTCATAAGATTTTCAACTATTTTACATAGTTTGAAAATATTTATTCTAGAAAGTAATTTCTTCACACCCGTGATTTTTGTAAATATGTTTCGGTTTTAATGGTTCTCGTCTTTTTTTTTTTTTTTGCTTTGATTAAACTAGTTTTATTATGTTATAAAACCTTTATGCGAGAATTTTGGGACAAAATGATTTTATATTCCCCTGCCAAAAAGGTAAATTATGCAATTATTTAAATAATAAGCTACAGCTCAAAAATGCACGATTTTCTGTGTTAAAATCAGCTTTATGTATAAATTGCAGATATCTCAGCCATCACGGTTTTCTTGTGTCGTGGCTGTATGGCGAGAAACATAATAGGACCCGTTATCTCACGGGTGATCGTATTGTTCTGTCCGCTATCTATAGTTTTAGCAAGATACACATAGTACAGAGAGTGACTTTTGTTATCGTCGTACAATATGTTTATATTGGCTTTGGCTGGGGTTTAGTTAACCAATAAATGCAGTTCCTTTTTAAAAACCTACAATACTTTAACTACAGAAATTGTGAATATATTGTGTCCGGCTTATCGGACTGATCATTTAGTTAGTACAAGAAATTGGTTTTGAGTTCCTAAGATATCATAAACTTTATCAGTAGGAGTGTAGGATTTCATCTAACTGTGGGGCCGTGGTGACGAAACAGCTAGAACGCTCGCCTCGCACCAAGGCAAACCGTGTTCGATTTCCCGTGGGGCCGCTCCTGGATTTTTGCACCTGGTAATCGTGACGGACGATGCCGTTGGTCAGCGGGTTTTCTCGGATATCATGTGTTTCTCCAGCGCTTGCATTCAGGCGGTGTTCCATGCTCACTTCTCTTCGCCCTCGTCGTCTTTCATGAACCTGTTGTCAATAGCCGCACAAACCTTTCCACACGTCATCTAAGTATGTAATTAAGGTTGTAACTGTTACGTGCTAAAGGATTCTTAATAAAGTCATTAAAATTGTGAGACTTATTTTATTATTTNAGGTTGTAACTGTTACGTGCTAAAGGATTCTTAATAAAGTCATTAAAATTGTGAGACTTATTTTATTATTTATAAGTTGAAGTTTAAATTGAGACTGAAAAACTTATTATAAGACGTACTTCGTATTTATTTTTGACCTGGCTTTAAATACTCCAATCACTTTTGATGTTCGGTTATTATAGTTCGGTTAAAGTCTGACTACCACGAGGGAGGCGTTTTGTTCCATTTTATTGTTTAAAGGCTCTTGATTTGGGTACCGAGTATACCTATGATAATTATAAATTCTGTAATTTTCAGTTTAGTAAGCAAGGAACGATGTAAATCACGTGCAAATGACAATTTACGGATAACAAAGTTAAAACATTTTGTACTGAATTTTGCGTTTGCTGTGACAGAGAATTTGCCATATTTTAATTTCGATTGCTGCGACGAAAGAAATGTCGGTGTGCNAATTTTGCGTTTGCTGTGACAGAGAATTTGCCATATTTTAATTTCGATTGCTGCGACGAAAGAAATGTCGGTGTGCCTTGTAAGTTAGGAGCAGACTCGGCCAACGACCTCTCGCTTTCAAAAGCGAGTTCCACTTATGGCTAAGGTGTGACNCTTGTAAGTTAGGAGCAGACTCGGCCAACGACCTCTCGCTTTCAAAAGCGAGTTCCACTTATGGCTAAGGTGTGACTCGCATTGTGTTTAGAAGGGCGGGTGTTGTTGTAGTTCATTACCATAGCTATAACCTGGAGCGGCGGGTGAAATAAAATAACTTTCGGAGAAAGTGTCGCTTGCTCTTACTGAGAAGTATCACATCGGAAATGCCGCTCCGCCATACTGCCAGCATCCTACACGAGCAGAAGTTGTGCAAGACGGATTCTAGATGTTTTATATCGCATTTATTTAGCTTGTCAATGTTGTTTGGAGACCAGTTTTTTTTTTTTCGTTCTTGAAACGTTACCCAACTTTATCTGTGACTCTCACGAACGTTTTTCATAATTCGCCGTAGCGAACCCAGTCCAGTTTTTTTTTTTGTTAAAATAGTTGTTTCGCAGTACTGAACGCTTTTGAAAATTATTCCGTAGTTTGTCCTTTTGACATTTTCCATATCCTACCGCTACTTTAAATGTTTCATGCTCAATGACAATTACCTGTGTGTCGTATCACGTGACGCTATAAAATTGTCCACAAATAAATTTGCCCCGCTTTGCATCACCTCTCACACTTATGTATAAAAAAAATAACCGATGGAAACATTCCACTCTCAATAATACCTTACGAAATTTAATTTTATTTCCTTTTTCTTTGCCGACTTCACTACTAGCATTATGGTTAAATTAGGGAACGGATTTATTTTTACAGCTAATTTCAACATTTTGACTTTGACTGTGAACTATTAGACAGCTAAGGCTTTATACTAAGCCAGAGCCAATGAGAAAAAATTGAGTCATACCTATTATCATTTCCTATATACTGAGATACCTTAATTGGCGTTCTGGACGTAAAATTCAAGTTAATCTCTTCAAAAGATTCATTATATTTTTTCACAAGCAGTTTAGTTAAGTTCTTTGGTTTCTGTTTTTTGACCAAGTTAAGGGCTTAAAATATTATAAATGTTTAACAAATCTTAATGAAAAATTCCTGAAAACCGAAAGAGAGAGAGATATGCCGATTCCGGATCGAATGTTTTCTTTCTCTCTTTTGTCGCGAGATAACTGTTCTTTGAATATTATACAGTTGAAAATTTAATGCATACAGAGAACATTTAAGAATTTTTTCTTATGCAATGGGATGTATTTGAAATCCCATCAATATAAATCCCAATAAAACCGGTACAAAATATGAATTATTGAAAAGGGCTTAGGGATTTGAATAAAACCCAGAATGTTGATATGCACGAAAAATTCAATATAGAAATCAATATGTACAAATATGAGGACATTTCATTTAAGTTACTATACAAAAGGGAAAAAATTTCCAAATTAGAGTTTAAAAGTTTAGAAGATGTACACATATTTGATTTTATAATTCTGTTTGAATAATAAAAATTAAGTGCATCACTTAAAGGCCAAATTCATAATTAAATATTTGTTGTATCTATATGACATGTAATTCAATTTTTAAGAAAGAAGGTTAAATAAATGAACGTAGTGAATACTGGGCTCATGATAAAACGATAACAGAAGAGCTATAGTTTACAAATGTATAACTATATTTTTCAAATGGTGCATAACAATGAAACCAATTTGAAATAAATATATTTTGAATATTAATTTTAAACCATTCATGAATAAAACCACTATATATATATATATATATATATNTATATATATATTCAATAAATATATGGAAATACATACTAAGGAAAGATGGCATATACACTATAGTACAACCATTTAATGAAATATTAATTTAATTTAGAGTTGCAATGAAAATATAAGAAATATTTTAATCACGAATTGGAGTTGATAATAAATAAGCAAATAAAACCAAGTCAATAAGTCAATACTTGTTATAGGTGTGATAAAAACGGAATGAAAATAAGTAATTTTAAGAGAAAATAATTAATTGAAAGAACAATTTTGAGGTGTCTCATGAAATTCCTGCATTTTATACTTATAGTGCCCTAATTTCTAAACAGTGATATTTTTAAAATTAATTAAAAATTTTTCGTACCAACTATTTTAAAATTTGGTAAATATTTAATCTATGAGTATACCAAATACAAAAGAGTCAAAGTATTTCAATTTCCAAACAGGATATTGTAATAACATACGTAGAAAAATTTCATCCTATACTTCGAAAATGCATATTAAAAGACACGCTTAATACAATCTACTGTAACTGGATTCATATTTTCGTAGACTAATATTTATGAATGCAAGCTTAGATAAAGCAGAAAATAATCAATTTAAAATTAACGATTCTTTCTTTTATAAATGAAATCGAAACAAAGAAATAATAAATTATTGAATATAATCTATAGTTAAAAAAAGTTGTAAAATTAATTGTAAGAATATAATGCTATATTGAGTAGTCCTAAAAAAATATATTCATATTAAATGAAATTAAGATATAAGATTTACTGTAGGATTTAAAGTAAGGAATATACCCAGATGAATTGGTAAATAGTTATTCTAAATATTTTGAACCAGTACTATTGGAATATATAAGATTTTTGTACAATATTATATAATAAAAAGGTTGTAATTGAAATTATTAATAAATAAAAAATATATTTTATCAGTAAAATTTTAAAATTATAACATGATTTCTATTTTAAATTTTGGTTGGTGTTTTTGCTATATAATATGAAAAATTACCATTAAAATCTATGACTGATCTTCTATATTAAGTAATAGAAAACAGTGGATTGTAATTTGAATTTTGAGATAATGTTAAAAAATTATNTTTAAAATCTCAAAAAATATAAATTATTTACTGGATGTAACAAAAATCATAACAAAAACTTCTAGGGATGTAATAAGGCACCAAAACAGCTATATTTTATTAAATAACCATATGTCGGCAATTAATAATCCAGGTATATTTTAATGTGATTGGGAATGAAACCAAAAAATTTCAGTTTAATTGTAACACTTTGCCAAAACTATTCAAAAGTACGGCTTCCTGCTTCAATACAAACTCTGCAACGACGTGTCATTGCCTGTCGCACACATTCAAATGCTCCAGTCATGTGCTGTAGATAGTAAGCATCTACATGCACCCGATCAACGATCTATTCCTTTATATTGAATTGTTGTCTTATATACCAGGCTCCAGGCTCTTAAAGTGCGACTACACAAACTTATCAAGTAGGGAGTGGTCAAGAGAACCAGTAGGCCATGCAATAGGTCCACCGCAGCCAATCAGTTGCTCCTCGAAGCTGCATTTCAAATTATATTGGACGTCAAAACAGAAATGCGGAGTCACGACATAATGTTGAATCCACAGCTGACTTCGATATAAGAGGAACATATTCGAGGAGTTCGAGCAAAGTGTTCTCTGGGAACCACAGGTAAAGGCTACTATTGAGATGTAATGGCAACATATCCAGGTGAAACAAAATATCCCCAACAAAACATGCCCACATGTTGACAGCATATGTTCGTTGGTGCAAATAGATGAAGCTGGAGCGATTATTTTCAACAGACCATAAGTATTGGTTGCGTAAATTAATTATTCCATTTCGCGTCGATTAACAGCACAAAATGTCAAAAACGAGGTCCACCAGCGCATCTCTGCAGGTAGCATTACCAAAACTCAACCCAACTGTGATAGTCATTCGGTTGGAATGCTTGCACCCTTTGTAGATTAAATTTTCCGCAGCTGTTGTTCATGCCACACCTTCCAAAACTCGGGTGTGATCATTGTGCGCTGATGGCCAGCATCGGGTCAGTGAACCTAATAACGATCATTCCTTAATTGATACTCCGCTATAAAAGAGACCGCAATAACCCATGATCACGAACCCATTTCAACCAAACTACCTCCAGTGAACCGGTTTCGTGCAAGGGGCAATCAATCACAACAAACATACGATTGTTTTGACACACACCATCCAATACATCGCGCTTCATAAATAAATACTTCTTTATATTTGCAGAACATAATGCGCAAGTACTAGATGAGGTCATTAACTTCTTAAAAGGCGAAATATTTTGTAATATCATTATGAGATTTTTGGGCTTCATCAACTTATGGAATTATTTTTCTACCTGCATTGCAGGTTCCATATTCTCTATGCATGACAGAACCTCCAAATTTGTATTTTTTCAGCTGCAGCTTGAGACTACTTTGCCCGAATTTTGATATGCTCTAACTCATTATTTATGGTCAACATTTAACTGTTCGAATACCCGATGCCATCTGCAATTATAAAAAAGATAGCCTTTTATTATCACCAAACCACATAATTGTCTTTCTTCAACAATTCACACACAGTCTTAATCTCTGAGAACTCCATGTCTGTATTGACGGGGTCTTCGTACATGTGCCGATTCTTAATACAGTGTATGTGAAATAACTTCAACATGTTCGCATTGTCGTGGAACAGTTGTTTGGGTATGCGCGAAGAAGTCTAACCGAGATACACACAGTCCATATTTGTATGCTTTCCTAGTCTCAATTATTCTTGTTTAAACACCTGCTTCTCGCATACGATGTCGTCGAAGACGAGCACAATGTGCTCGGCAATACCTCGCTCGGCAGCACAACAGGTTGGTTATCACAACATGGGAAAAAACCCACACCATCCTCAGCCTGCATTACACAAGTCAGTCACTAGTATATCGGTTGCTGAGACAGTTTCGAATTTATGTACATGTTCTAGAACCGAAGACTATACGGATTCTTCACTAACTCAGCAGCACACCCATCTTCCCACAATTCGATGGTCCCATGGTGATACACTTCATAGTACCAGTCAACAGCTCGCTGTGACAGGAGTCGCTGGTGGATTCGGCATCTTGCTCTCTAGCTTGCATAAGAAGACAAATGCCATATTGGACTATCTAACTGACACTATAATGAAAATATGTAATTTGGGCTTATTTATTAGTCTATAGTTTTGTTCACCAAAATGTTTTGAAGAGGTAGGATTAAAATCGGACAAGGTGTCATGGACACACTAATAAACAATCTACCATTCGAGACGCAAATTCCTAGATACAGGTTCTACATTCTGGGAACCAACCTAGGCCAACAGTTTTAACATGCTGGATGAGGCATGCAATAAACATCGCCTACTCTCGGAATAAGTACCTACAAGCTAGACATTATGCAACCATGCTGTTGGTGCAAAGGGCCGATGAGATATGCAATACACCAAACACCCGGCTCAGATGCAGAAGCCTGCAGCTTGTAGCATGGGGTGATTCCAACATGATGAAAGCCAAGGTGAAGTTCGGATAGGGGCAAATAGCAAAAGAATGGCACAACTGAAACAAAAAATTCGACCAAGAGGAAGAAAAGCAATCAAGGCCAATAAATTAATTTTTGTCATTGCTTCTGTCTCCACTCAGTCTTGTTGGTCTAATCGGGGCCACGAGTGGTATTTCACGAGCCATTAACGCCATGGAGCTATCACAGTAGGGGGAAATGGGCAAGGTCTCTATCTATGACAGTACCGAGTAGGAGTCACAAGTGTATGAAAGTGAGTCATCGTGAAAGTGAAACTAAGACGATCATGAAATTAATTCTTAAGGAGACCATTTACGAACACGGGCCTATTCTGTACATTATGAAATTGAACTTTACTGATTGGGCGGCCACGTTGGTGTAGTGGTTAAGACTGCTAGCCTCCCACCTAGGCGACCCAGGTTTCGATTCCCTTGGGGGTCACTCCCCCTCCCTCGATTTTTGCATGTAGGAATCGTGCCGGACGATGCCGCTGGCTGGCGCGTCTTCTCGGATATCTCCTGTTTCCTCGCCCTTGCATTCTGGCGCTTCTCCATACTCACCTCGCTTAACCCTCATCAGTTATCAAGACAATGATGTTGCGATGCCCAACTGTTTCCAATTTTTGGAATTATTTAAAATGATATATTTTCAGAATGTTTTAGTTTAACACATTTTTTGCAATTATTCTCAATTTTTCGGTTTCAAGTTCACCTTAAGGCACCAAGTGTCGATTTTACAACCAGAGTCAAGATCAAATGTATCCAATATGACTGCAATGACATCATCCCATAATATGGCCACGCATATGATGATATTCAAGATCGCTACTAAGCATATGACATTCAAGTTGGCATACTGCGCTGACTCCTCTGTTCCTTGCCCCGGACTCCCATCCAACAAAAAATAATGGTTAATTTACAAAATTATTAAATGCATATCTTAGCGAAACTAGAATGTATTGATGAGTGATGGTTATAATTAATATTACATCAGCTCAACATTGTATCTCTTTTTATATTATCAGTAGATAACTAAATTATCATTCATAAATAAACCGAATAAATTTAACTTGATACTTTTGACTGTTTAAACATAAACTTTTATTACATAATTTTTATATACTTTTAAAACTAAATTAACATTTTGTATTTATATTTCATGTTCATGTTTTACATTTATGTATTACATTTGTGTCTTGCATTTATAGAACATATTTCTGTTTTCCATTCATGTTTTATACTTATGCGTACAGCAAAAATGTTCTTTTCACAATTATATGTCATGTTAATTATTTTTTATCTCTATAAAGAACAGTTGAAGGTAATATGGTGTTCTTAAGTGCTTCACACACAGGTAGGTGAAATCATCAAACAAAATATTTTATAAAATACTTAAAACGCATCATTATTTGTATATTAGTGCTAATAATTCATTTTCATAAATGTTAAAAAAAATATTTTGCAAAATTTTCAACTATTCCAAGGATGTCGCAACAATTAAAAAAAGGAAAATTTGATTTTATTAAATTTAATTTAATAAATAAGGCAATGTATAATGTAGGCTAACAGACAAAATTTCAGACAAATTTTCTACTTTATAAAAATTGAATAAAAAATATTACTGAATGTTATTTTGTTAATGGACGTAATGCAATATTGAAATAGCAGATACTTTTCAATTATAGGGGAAACGTAAATATTTTAAATTTGTTAATGATAATCCAGATATACTTATACTGTATAATTTTTAATTATTTCGTATATAAAAAAATACCGCAAATCAAAAGTTCAGACACTTTGAAATAAAGTCTTCAAGTCATGCATGTAGTCCTCATAAAACAAATCATATAAATGATTTTTATATTATTAAAAATGAGCTGTTTTATATTAATAATGATAATACACTTGATAGCAACATTAGTTAAATATATAATTTGAATGACGAAATCGGCCAGTTGTTAGAATTAAGCAATTTATGAGATACTAATTCTATTAAACTCTATGACATTAACAGTTATTAATTTAATAAGCTCGAATTAGAGCGAACTGATCTTGAATAATTAAACACAATTCCGTGTGGGCATTCGATGGGAGCGTTTGGATGTGGCGAATATCTTGCAACTTTCATGTGCCAAGTGAGTGAAATGAGTGAAGATATTTGGGTGGCTCTTAACATCGAGGTCTTGAGAGCCAATGAGGTGAAGCAATGTGAGCATGGATCAGTGTATGAATGCCAGGGTGGGGGAAACAGGAGATCCCGAGAAAACCCACCAACTAGCGGCTTCGTCCGGTACGATTCCCACATGCTTAAATCCGAGGGCGGCACCGCCGGTAATCGAACCCAGTTCGCCTTGGTGAGGAGGTGGGGCGATTAGTCTAACCACTACACCACCGTGGGCCCCTTCATGTGTCAATTTCACCCATTTGACTGTGAAGTTTGAAATACCTTAATGATGAGCGGCTCAGCGCGGCATTTACCCTACACCTTGACGACATATTATCTGAACTATTTCAAACAATGTCACTCATTAATATGGCTGTCTTGTACGTCTTCACGGAATGAACATAACTCTTTACTTGCGCCTAGAAAGTATCGTTTCTGTCTCTTATTATGTGCTGCTTTGACGGGTATTTATGTGAGTCATTTAAAGAGCGATGTGAGCAAAATCGTTCAACATATGTGTACAAGCACCACCGCACGGAACTGAATCGTTTTCATTTCATCCGTCAATGTGCCAAGTTTCCCAGTTTTTCCCGTTATCGAATGTTTTTACGTAATGCACAAGTTTTTGCTACTTTGTAGTTCCGAATTTACAACTCTTGATTTGAGTTGTCGTTACTCTTATTCTCGGTCTTTTAGCATAGTCATTATTTTCTATTTCATTGAAAGGGACAATATGTTTTATATATAAGTCTCATTAAAATAAACTGAAGTTGTTCATGTAATTGGAAATATTTGATGATCTTAAATTTTAATTTTGTAAATATTGCTCTAAATTCGCGGTTTCGGTCACTTTCTGGCTTTATGAAAAAAAAAAATATATATATATATGGAAGTTTGAAAAAAATTGATAAATACAATCTAGTATGTGCTAGTCGTGTGAACGAATATGAGCATGTAATGGGATAATAATTGTAAACTTTCTATNAATATTGCTCTAAATTCGCGGTTTCGGTCACTTTCTGGCTTTATGAAAAAAAAATATATATATATATGGAAGTTTGAAAAAAATTTATAAATACAATCTAGTATGTGCTAGTCGTGTGAACGAATATGAGCATGTAATGGGATAATAATTGTAAACTTTCTATTTTTTGATACATTTTGTAACTCCACGATGGTTATATTTCTCAAATCGTAAGGAAGTGTAATTGGTTTTTTTTTCTCCTTTCTGTATATCGCTTTTCTTAGTTGTAGCAATTTATGCGACGTTTCTAGATTTCCAATCGCATTGCATTTATTTATTTTTCAAGGACCTTTGATTTTATGTAAAGAATACTTTTTTTTTAAATATTACATTCTTGATGAATTTGTGTGTTTGAGAAAACGAACTTGCATTATAAAACGATAGACCCGTATATTATTGATTAATTAATAAAACGTTTTAATTTGAGCTTATCTGGCGTCTACTAAATTGCGCATTGCAATTGTAACAGTATGTAGTTTCGTTGTATGCTTTAATTGTTGCGCGAAAAGAGTNACATTATAAAACGGTAGACCCGTATATTATTGATTAATTAATAAAACGTTTTAATTTGAGCTTTTCTTGCGTCTACTAAATTGCGCATTGCAATTGTAACAGTATGTAGTTTCGTTGTATGCTTTAATTGTTGCGCGAAAAGAGTTCCTAGAAGATTAAACATCCCATATGCAAAGCTGCAGTCTTCCTTCACTTACTGGCAGAATGTTTTTGAAAGAAGACATTTTGATACATGACTGTGCCAATAAGATTTCAGTTATTCCGTTCCTGCACGTCTGTGATTCGTGGACAGGCACACGAGCTAATATTTAAAATAACACAACTTAACGGGAAATGTTTTCACGATAAGCAGTTGTTCCTAATTCTTTTTCATTACATTTTTATAACACCTTTTGTAGGTTTGACACATTTGTATTTTTTGTTTAAAAAATACTTTGTATCTAGAAATAATTTAGCTACGTGTGTAACAAATAAACATATGAGCTCCTCAACCTCTCCCATTAGGATGTCTTAAGAGATTTACTAGGCATTCAGTTTCGTAGCATCCGTTCCACCATTAGCTAAGACTTATTTTCTCATCTCTACTTATTTCGGATAACATTTTATTCAAGTTATTTCGAAATTATATAAAAATTACTTTTTTCCATTATATAAAAAATTATTCTCGTTTTTAAATTTTTGAATAATTTTCGTAAGCCGAAAGTTTGCCCACTGTCGTTATACATCATTAATTTTTAAACATCTTGGACTATTTATTTAATTAATCATCAGTTTTTCTTAAAATTTATCGTGTTTTTTTTTTCAATATTTCCATAGCTTTCTGTAAATTTATAAAACTAATCTTACGCCTTTTTATGCTAATAACACATATTTTGATTATTGGCAGTTTTTGGCAATTATTTTTANTTTTGATTATTGGCAGTTTTTGGCAATTATTTTTATATTTTTAGGCAATGTGCGCTATATTAAACCTGTGCCAAAACAGTTGCCTTTTGTCTACTCTATAGTCATACGGATAGTGATTTATTCATAGTATTTTTATTATTTACTGTCGAGTGACGTATGGTACATGCTAATTTTTATGTACAATTGACTGTAAATTGTTGTACTTTGAAGTACTTATGATGATTATATTAATTTTTATGACGTCATGGTCAATGAAATGTAAATTTATACGTTAAGTGTAATATTACGTAATCGACAGATATGCGAAATCAAGCGGAGCTTACTGAGTGTTTGAAGATATTTCGGCGGCGCTTAACATCGAGGTCTTGAGAGACGACGAGGGTGAAGTGACGTGAGTATGAAGCAGCACCGGAATGAAGTGGCGGGGGAAATTGAATATCCCCGAGAAACCCCGCCAACCAGTGGCATTGTCTGGTACGATTCTCACTTATGATAATCCCGTGTAAACCGGCCGGAGTTTGAACCCGTTTCGCCTTGGTGGAAGGCTAGAAGGCGAGCAGTCTAACCACTCAGGCACCGAGGCCCCGGCAAGCTTACTAATTTTTTTNGCCTTGGTGGAAGGCTAGAAGGCGAGCAGTCTAACCACTCAGGCACCGAGGCCCCGGCAAGCTTACTAATTTTTTTAGTTATTTTTAAAAGAACTGCACGTTCCCTAAGAGGATTTGTGGGCTGAAATAAGGTAACAGAAACACTACTTACGTTACTCTTATGAAGAGCAACATTATCTCTACATTGAGACATTAGGTTAGTTTTATACTGGCTTGGTTCATGCTTCGCGAATATCAGCAAATAGCACTCACTTAAAAGGAATTTCCTTTCACAATAATGTAGGACAGTACGCACGATGTTAAATGTCAACCCGCTTTCNAGCACTCACTTAAAAGGAATTTCCTTTCACAATAATGTAGGACAGTACGCACGATGTTAAATGTCAACCCGCTTTCCCCAGACAAGCCATCGTGTGGATGTTCTTGCGATTCCCTGGAACGAGGTTTTGCCAGCATTCACATGATCTCATTATCATAATTCCTTGTATTTAAGCTGTAATGATAATGATAATATTGGTCATTTACTACGACGTAATTGTTTTATTTTTTTTCACTTTAAATTTAAAATCGTTCCACGTTACTGTTAGAATGACATTTCCTATTACAACAAACATAAGAGATAGTTTTCAATTATGCCTACTACGATGTTTAGCTCAATTTGTATCGTTAACAGATGATAGCGCACACTGACCACACAAAGTAACACATAATATTTCAATTGATTTTTTAATTTAGTTTTTGTTATTTTTAACTAAGCCAGCTTAATTATCGTACCAGTACAGTTTAAAAATAAGCTACTTAATCCAACGTATATTTAACACGAGCAGTTTTTTTTTTTNTAATTATCGTACCAGTACAGTTTAAAAATAAGCTACTTAATCCAACGTATATTTAACACGAGCAGTTTTTTTTTTTTGAAATGGACTAACTGTCTGGAGTTTTATTTGTCAGATAAGAGATAGGCGAATTCACTTTCTTTATNTTTTTTTTTTTGAAATGGACTAACTGTCTGGAGTTTTATTTGTCAGATAAGAGATAGGCGAATTCACTTTCTTTATTGTTGTTGGACTTAGCGTCTCGTTGAAAACGATGCTTAGAGAAGTTGCAAATTGCTCAGATAACTAGGAACATGGAAATGGACTTTATAAGACACCATCCGAGCATTCACCTGGAGTGATTTCGGAATACCACGGGAAACTGAAATCAGGACGATCAGAGCGGAAATCGAACGTGTCCCCTCCCGAATGCAAGTCCAGTTGTTCACAATTGCGACACCTCACTGGGAAAGAAAAATACGCATTCGGCAGNTGTCCCCTCCCGAATGCAAGTCCAGTTGTTCACAATTGCGACACCTCACTGGGAAAGAAAAATACGCATTCGGCATATTTATTGGGTTTTCAGAGTCTACACGCTTCACTGTATTGTATCTTCACTGATGATGTCAATACAACTTTATACACTGACCGACAATGAAAAAAACGCACCATGAAGCAACCATATGACAACCACGGAAATATGTAAATAGCGAGATTNGTGTCCCCTCCCGAATGCAAGTCCAGTTGTTCACAATTGCGACACCTCACTGGGAAAGAAAAATACGCATTCGGCAGTTTTATTGGGTTTTCAGAGTCTACACGCTTCACTGTATTGTATCTTCACTGATGATGTCAATACAACTTTATACACTGACCGACAATGAAAAAAACGCACCATGAAGCAACCATATGACAACCACGGAAATATGTAAATAGCGAGATTATGGGCTGGTATGCACATGATCCCATGTTGGCGTGTTTGCATTTGACCACAAACCCGGCGGGGGCGCTGGAAGCACCGACCCAAGGTCATAAACACTGGAATGCAATCGGAGCCGCAATTACGCGAGCAACACAAGCGTACAGAGTGAAGCAGAATGCCGGGAAGATGCCCAAGGCGTCGCTTTACGGGATTGACGGACTTCGAGAGAGGACTCATAATCGGGCTGAAAACCGCAGGATGGTCGCATCGCAGTACAGTCCATCATGTGGATCGTTCGGATCATATTGACAGGTGTCTTTGGGATCAGTGCATTCGGGAAGGCACTTGCACACATAGGACGGACTGAGGATGGACGAGATCGACTTCCAGTCGAAAGGATCGACTAATCGTGTGCCAGGCGCGGAGGAATCACATGGCGACCGGGTCCACGATACTGGCCAATGTTGGGACTCCTGTGCATCAACGAACCATTTCCCAAACGGAGGTGAATCTGCAACCCCAGCGCCCATTAAACAGTATGTGCTGCCATTAGTTGATTGCAAATATTTTGGTAAAAATTTTCAAGAAGGAACACTGATTTTTTGGGTAAAGTATTACGAAACAAATATCTGTAAACGTCACTTCACTCGCCTGTCTCTGTCATCAAATTATTTCATTGGCATAATCACGTTTACCACCTTTATTTCCTCTTAATCTCCATGATCCTGTTAGTAAACTTAGGATTAAAAATATGGATTATTAATCCACACGTCACAGTTAACTTTACACATTATGCAGACACATATGTTATATATATGTTTTCGCCTTTTTTGGTGATTAAACTGCTGCCAATATTTGTTGGTCTTATTAAGATACACCGTTTCTTCTAATATCATACTATTTGATCACGATAATTTATTTTAACTTTCTTTTTTCAAGTGCTGATTATTTTTTGCTCATGAGTTCTAAATATAGAATAGTCGCGGTAAACTGAGTACTTTTGAAAGAAATGCCTATTATGTACTTCTAAGCACGTTGTGTATTCTTCCGCGCTAGGAAAATTATATTTTCCGTGTACCTCATCACTTAATTCATACGTCAGTCAAGTGAACTGGAAATTATTAGGAAGTAAAACTTTTATAAATCTTCTAATTTTTACACTAAGATGCATTAAAAAACAGAAAGCGAAAGAACTAATTTTCGATATAACAAAGTATGACTTAACACTTTTAATTTTACATTAAGGCATGGAACTACATTCCCTCCATCGCTACCAACTTTACTGGGTGCATGACACTAAGTGCGCCAGTTAAAATATATGCAGTAACATTTTTCGAAGGTATAAAATTTAAAATTGTTCACTTTACCGTGAACAGACTTTAGATCTAATTAACTCAAAACGATATAAATTANGATATAACAAAGTATGACTTAACACTTTTAATTTTACATTAAGGCATGGAACTACATTCCCTCCATCGCTACCAACTTTACTGGGTGCATGATACTAAGTGCGCCAGTTAAAATATATGCAGTAACATTTTTCGAAGGTATAAAATTTAAAATTGTTCACTTTACCGTGAACAGACTTTAGATCTAATTAACTCAAAACGATATAAATAAACATTGAAATGAATCAATATTCTAAGCCTTTGAGAGCATAACGTTACTTAGTAAAACACATGATTAAATACGTGATTTAAAAATTAATGATAAAAAATTGTAAATTATTTAATAAATTATTATTTTCGACATGTCATTGCAGAAAATCCAAAATAACCAAAAAGAATAAAAATTTGAAGCTCTCTTATTGCTTATAACNATTGCTTATGCCAAAAGTAAAATCAATATCACAAAAACAAAATTAAAATATCATTCATATTTTGATTACGGGAATGTTTCGAATGTAACTATAGTAATATCTCGCTTTAAATTGAAAAGTATAATTTTCGTGGTTGGGTGTCAAGGATTAAAATTCAGGTCTTACCTTAAGAACACAAAGTTTTCAACCTTATAGGAAGTATAATAAAAGATAACCAACAATGCAAGTTGCCCTTTTTTTTAAGTAATACCAATATTGCATTTTATTTTCAGAGAGTTTTCAGTTGTTGGGTGGCAGTTTTAAGATATTGTTTAACCAGGTGAGTACCGGAAGGCAGAGAAAGTGCAAGTAAGACTGTGTGGCTATGAAGTAACGTTTTGTTGCGACACACAAACACGATGACAAACAGAAATCAAACAATGTACAAACGGACCCGCAAACACGCTAAGAAGATTTCGACAACTTCAGCGACGTTTGACACACATAGGACTTCCTGAATGTGCCAACAAAACTCTTTCCGAATATTTTGTCCGGCCGAGTGTAAACGCGAGTGATCATTCATGTAGGAATACAACTGACCTGCATTTGGAATTTAAGGGCACGTTTCCGATGGACAGAACGATGGGAGAATTTTCGGCGTTGTTGCAATCACACCCGTTTGTAAGCCCAATATAAGCTCATTTGAATTACAGGCGCATTTTCTTAAACTCATAACAAACCACTCTTATTTAAGGGCTAAGTATTCCTTCCATCTTGATTCATTTTTGTTTCCCTATTGGTTACTTTCACGATCAAATGTTTGAAAACGAGGCTGGTCAGAGCATAGAGCATATCGTGACAAATATTTTCAAATCCACAATATCTTGCCCATGTTAATTTTGCTGCATCTGTAACAGCAATGGAGATATACTCTTAATTTATTCCTTTTTGTTCTCAGTGAGTAGATACAGACTGCAATCAGTCAATTCTAGTTTCAGGAATTCTGTAAAGTTGTTATGTACGTATGTATTAATAAGGTTTGAATTTAAATTTCAATCTTGAAATTAAGTTTAAGACATTAAAGAAACACAAATGGTTAGGGTTCCACCACCTTCAGAATGTTGGACACAAAAAAAATTATTTTTTTTATATTTGTACCAAAAGTTTAACTTGTACGTATTGTATGTGATAACATTTTCCTGGAATAAAATTAATTTACAATTTTTTTAAAAATGGTGTGATGTAAAATCTAGTTATTCTCCGTTTCGCTGCAACCATATTAACAAATAGGTAATAATTATGTTGTACAAATGAAAAAAATTTACAACGTTAACTAATGACGTACGGTACCACATGATAAATGCATAATTACAAAAAATAACAGGGCTTAAATATAAATTAATTTTCCATATATTTAACCTTTTTTTAATGCATTAACAGCCTTTTAGTGATTACAAATTGTCAAGAGGTACCTTGTGGGATCAGTTAAGATTGTAAATTTTATTACAAGTACATCTAAGTATTATTTCTGGCTGCAGCGAAACAGAAAATCTAGAATTTTACATAAATTTATAAAAAAAAAAAAAAAGTATTCTAAGTGTAAAATTTTTTATTCGAGGAAATTTTCATTACATGAAAGGGGTACAAGTTAAATAATGTTCATAACAATAATAAAAAAAAATTATTTTTGGGTATCCAACGCACTTAAGGAGAACCTTCCCCCACCATATTGATTCATGGGTTTTCTAGCTTGCTTACATTAAAAAAAAGAAAATTCCGAAAGTACCACTTTACCCAACTAGCTGTTGACCTTACATTGTAGTAAATATAAGACAAGGGAACTACGAGCTCATATGTCAGATTATTTATTCTGCAAAAATTTAGCAAAATCGATATTGTGACATAAATATGAGTTTGTAGTTCAGTCGTTATGCCCGCAGTGCTGTGTAAGAGGAATAACTAGTTCGGTATAGGGGTACTTTTAGAATTTCCTTTTTTTTAAGTATACACTTGCTAGAAAAACGAAGAAGCCAGTATGGATGGTGAAGGTTCACCTTAAAGGAATATTCCGTTTCCAACCGCTTTTTCCTTACGTCCGAAATGTAGAAGAGCGTTGGATTTGCGCTGGCATGCATGCTGCTCTTTAACTTTCATTGCTTTGTTCTTGCTGCACAGTGAACAATATCGTGTCAATAAAAACATTATCAAATCAATCAATCAAATCATAAAAGAATATATGTTAACGTTATTATCTGCGGTGTAAGAGGAAACCCGGAAGACGAGAGCGTCGAACATATCGCGCGAAGCGACGCTGCGAGGAATGCCCGCACAAGCCGAAGGTCGCGAAGCGAGCAAGGGAAAACGAAAGTCTTGGTTCGCAAAGGTTTCCAGTTTCGCGCCTAGGAGAAAGGCCGCGCGCGCGATCGAAGCAGGATGGGGTAGGAATGGGCGGGACGCCGTCTTGCGAGCGACCAGGCTGCCTGGAGGGGAAAGCCGGGCGGGGGTCGGCAGCATAGGTGTGCGGGGGAAGGGAGACCGGCGAGAAGCGGCGAGACGCTCTTCCTCGTCCCGCGAGCGACCAGCCTGCCTGGCGGGGCAAGGCGGGCGGGTGTTGGCAGCATTGGTGTGGCCCCCTTCCCTCTGGCCGCTCTTCGCCGCTCTGCGAGAAGGAGCAGGGGGCACGGAAACCGTCACCGAACCAAGGCGCTCCAGTTTCGGAACGAGTTTGCAGAAAGAGAGAGAGAGAGAGAAAAGATGAAGCACTGGCTGGAGGGGCGCAACCCCGGCACCGTCAGAAGCGAGTGAGCGAGAAAATGTGGAAACAGGGTCATCACACGACGAGATAAACACGTTCGTGTGTCATCCCGTGAAACGTCTCCCGCCCGCGGGTATATATTCCCTGGCCGTTCCGAGCCATTCTCACACGCCGCCACGCCAGTCGAGGAGCTCCGCTTTTGCACCCGCACAGACCTAACCTCGCGCCATGAAGTGCTTCGTGAGTACTCGCAGTTGTTCGCTTTGACTCGTGCAACCATCCCGTTCGCCACTCGCGGCCTTTACTTCGAGTACTCTGCCGGGACACGCCGCAAACCGGCGCTGAAACCCTTGCTCTGAGACTCACCAAGGCCATCGCGAGTATTACCATTTATGGGAAAGCTTCACCCGCCATATTGGATTCCTGATATTTCTTGGTTGTTTATATTTTTAAAAATTAAAATTCCGAAAGTGCATCTACAGCGAACTAGTTGTTGACTTTACGCTTCGGTACAGGCGTAAAAACAAAACTACGAGCCCATAATAATGTCAAAATATTAATTTTAGCAAAATTTGGCAGAATCGGTTAAGTTACATTATTATGAGTTCGTAGTTTAGTTTTTGTGTGTGTTCTACAGTGTATAGTCAAAAGTTTATTTTCAATAGACGTACGTATGGAATTTTTTTTAAGCACTTAAATAATCGAGAAAATCAAAGAATCTAATATGATACGTACATTTACATCTTAAATATCGGGTATGGAGCTTGTTGGCATCACGTAAATTATGCGTTCACAGGATTGTCATTAACGACGCAAGTTTTGTATATACATTTCGAAAATTTCAGCAGTGGAGATAAAATATACAGTGTGATGGCCATTTCGAATATTTCAGTAACCTTCATAAAATCAGTTAATGACTAGGTTATACATATAATCAGCTTTAATATAATTTGTAAATATGACTGCTTGTAATGTGTTAACTTGCTTGACGAAGTTACTTATCCGTCACTGATAGCCACTAGGAGTATGTGAAAGTTGTTGGGTATGTATATGTTTGTTAATGTGTGAAGCTTTCAACAAAGTGAAAATTTACGCAACAACAAAATAAACTGCAGTAGGCATAAAATAAAATACTTTTTATAGTATCATGTAAATCTCCCTTGAAAATATGCAGTATATTAAATAAATGAGATTTTATTAGGCATCTACAATTGTTTTTTTTTTTTTTTTGCAAAATGTTTAGTTAAATGCTAGTATGACGTCTGCTTTTCAAATTTTCTTATATATCGAAAAATCATTTACCAGTAAAAGTGCAGTTTTTGTGGTGAAATAGTGGTTACACCTGATGTCTACCGGTTTAACACTAGCCTTAGCCACGCTGTTTCTGTATGCTTATAATTGTCATGGTTTTTTTCTAGGAAATCAAAGATGGTATTTTACGAACCGTAGTAATATTTTCATTCCACAGTGAATTCATGCAATTGAGTTAAAATCACAGTGTTTATTTCCATTAGGGTGATAAATAGTACATATTGATAATAATTTAAAACTGTTTGGAGTTTCCAGTAAAGTTTTTACCTCCATGAGTGTACTTAATAATGGTATCTGTGGATGACATCACGTAGCCCATAGATTGCCAAAATGTTGATCTGTTTGCAATTCACGCTTATGTTTTTTAATATTTTACATTAAACTTTAAATAAACTCTGGAGGTGAAATATTTTCATAATATAACAGTTATTTTACATATTCGAATTACACTTTTTTTTAAGAGCATGGCATTTTATGCGGACCAGTAACTATTTTTAAGCATTGTACCAATTACGTTAATAAAATATTTACTTAAATTATATTTAATTACTGAGCTCGCTCATAAATCTACTTAAAGGAATTATTCAAAGGGAGCAAATTAAACTGTTGGCTTCTACCACACTTACATGAGTTAATAATGTCTTGTTTACTAACATCGCCGATGGTCGTGCGTCCGAAGCACTGGTCTTTCGCTGATGCCATTCTAGTTTGCTCTCGGATTGGTCCAAGCCGAGATTCTCAGTGTTTGGGAAGCATCGCGGCCATTCACGCCTGCTGGTGTGGACTCCTCCATTTCTCCGAGCACTGCACCCGTTCGCTTGGTGGCATCCGTGGCCGGAGTTGCCTCGGCACTGCGTCTTATCACGAAGTTCCGGGTTCGATTCCCGGGTAAGCCGTGGGTAAGGATTATTACACTCAGGTTGGGAAGCTCAAAGCTAATGTTCGTAGTTTGGTAGCACAGGTGTTGCAATGTGTACCGGATTTTCTCCATCTCGCATGTAAACAAATGAGATAAACGACACTTCCAGAAAATTTGTTTTTTTAATCGTCTAAATGATAACCTTCGTAAAGAATTAGGACTTGCTTTGTTCTTCGCGCCAGTGTGGAAATTTAACGAAATACGGCATCTTGTTCTGCCGTAGAACTGGATTTAGCAAACCGTTTGTTTAACAGTTACTTTATTCAAATGCAAATAATAATTGAAAAATTTACTTTAATAACAGCTATATTTGTGATAACGAAAGCTTAATGCCAATCACAATTGAATTTGTACTTCTTACGATTGTAAAAATCATTGGAGAACTTCCATAATATTTACAAAATTAGTACTCAGTATTTTAGAATGGAGAAGTGCATCACAATTGAGACAAAACTGAAACTTTTACTCGAAAATAAACTAAATTTTGCTCAACTTACCGCTAGCTTAAATACAGACTCGTTTAAAGACCAGTGTTAACCTTGATGCTGAAATTCTCCTTATGCAAACTCACTCATGAGGTATTTTTTGTGTTTTCCTCCCAAATTGAGTAGAATAAACCTCACCCACAAATGTGTGTCGTTTTAAGATATAAGTATAGGTAGGGGAATCATGTAAGACAAAAGGCGCCACCTAGGCCAGCCAGTACAAAAGTGCAGATAGTAATACGCACTCTCAAATCAAACCATTACACTGAACATCCTCTACTGGCATCGCCTTGTTTCATTTCATTGATGGTTTTGACAGCCGCTCGCTCGAGGGTGTTGCTCCCCACCACCATTTCTAAAGTTTTGGCATTTTTCTGGAGGGTTTTCGGAGCAGACGTGCGTGATTTAGTTGCTCTGCGCTCCGGTTAACGGTGCGAGGGGTTTGAATACTTGACGTGGAACCGGTGGAGATCTGTGTTAGTCTTGATTGAGAGTGAATTAGTCTTCTGAAATGAAAAAAAAAAAAAACGTTTTATGCCTATGTAAAGAATCACGTTATGCCATTAATTTTATTTATACGTCGTCGTGATCACTTTGGCGTTACATCCGTTTTGAAGATGATATATGCCCAGGCGCAAGCATGAGACTGATTTCATCACCTATTTGTTCCAAGGGGGTTCGTAGGTGTCGTCGTCTTTAGCCTGCCGGCATGATTGTGCGACGTANCTTGACGTGGAACCGGTGGAGATCTGTGTTAGTCTTGATTGAGAGTGAATTAGTCTTCTGAAATGAAAAAAAAAACGTTTTATGTCTATGTAAAGAATCACGTTATGCCATTAATTTTATTTATACGTCGTCGTGATCACTTTGGCGTTACATCCATGTTGAAGATGATATATGCCCAGGCGCCAGCATGATACTAATTTCATCACCTATTTGTTCCAAGGGGGTTCGTAGGTGTCGTCGTCTTTAGCCTGCCGGCATGATTGTGCGACGTAAAAGCCACCCACTCGATCATTTTTCTTAGCCATGAAGAAGGTACGCGACGCGTTGTTGACATTCCTACTACGATACATTAAAAATGAGATAATAAGAGTGTTGTTTTACCCCCGACAAGCGCTTCCGAAAAAAAAAACAAATTCACGTTCTCTTTGGAAAGGGAAATATAATCGGTAAACAGGTTTTCTTATTGAAGTCAGTATAAGGACGATCAGGTTCCGGATGACTTTCTTTTTTTAAGACCTTCGAACTTCTCTTCTTCCCAAGTACGCCTAAAGCAATCAATTTACAAGTCGTTGAACATTAAATATTCATATACCTTTTTTAATCTACTAATACTAAATGTTATATTGTTATTATCTACAGATACATTACTTTTAATTTCACCGGCCCACGAAAACGATATTCGGTGTATACAACATTCTTGGACCGACAAAGTGTATAACAATACGTCAGTTAAAATAAACAGGTGGATTAATTCTGAAAATATCAAAGGTTAAGCAAAGAAATCTAGCGACTGTTTCTAAAGTGGAAGTAAATCGTCTTGTCGTTATTGGTTTCCGGCAAAAGTCTTATTTATAATGTGTATCCATATAAACTTATATATTCCTAGTAAAATTATAGCCTATTTAATGTTTTTTAAGTAATTATAAAAATAAAAAAAATTTCCAAACATTTTATTTTTACAAGAAAAATATTTGTTGTTAATTATTTATTTTAAATGTTATTTTTAATTATTATTGACAATTTTTTAAATGATTTTAGTAAGTACTTAATATTAACCGTAATCAAATTCGTCCTCCTGTATCACCGCTATTTATTATTTTTGCAACAACTTCATGCGTTCATATAAAAGTGAATTCTTAAATAAAATAATACATCTCTTTCAATAGAGCAAAATGGGTCAAATACCGAAAGTGGTGATTCGCATGTGCTAACCACTGCTGTAATAAATTTAAATAACTTCATTAACGTTCTATTACCATCAGTAGAAGTGCCATGCTTCTACATCTACTCTAGATTTACAATAAAGGTAATTTAATAATTAACAATAAGTCTTTATATCTACACAAAAATTACTCCTAGATTTATACTGTGTAGAGTTCGTGCTTCTTTTAATAAGATTATAAAACATTCGACCTCGAAAAATGCGTCTCTTCTGTCTCATTTACGATGCTACTCCAAGAGGCCTGCCTCTATGTGTATCCAGTAAAGCGGCCATGGGTGTTATTAGGTCCTCAATAAGTTTCATTCATATATTTTTTTATTTTCGATTGAAACCAATGTGACATTACTGTTAGCTTACAAAAGACGGAACTTAAAATTACAAATGTTTGTAAAATACAGTTTTATTAGAACTCTCTCGCCTCAGTGACGATGTAGAATGTCTACGATAGGTGACCTCCGAGGCCGGGTTTCAGACCTCGAAGATCTGGGTTCCATTCCCTGCTATGCCACGCTCATCTGCTGCTTCATATCTTTCATTTAGGTTCGTTAATACGTTAACTATCCCCGTACTTCAAGTTACCATAACGGTGTTCGTGGCAACGTTCTTAATCCGTGGGATAAATGTGATATTTCTGGTTTATGCATCGTTATGCATTGTATGTAACTATAAGGTGATTATGATATTATATAAAATACATAATTAAACACAATTGAATACGTATTTAAGTTAAACAAAAAAAAATGGTACATCCAGTTAATAATTACATTGTTATAATAATGCGGGGACAGAAATAAACAACACCAGTGTGGTTTAATATGTGCGCCCGTACTGAAAGTCACTAATGACCGGTAGTTTTGATGAAAGGAAAAAGAATACCGTTTAAAAAAGCAGGAGCCGCGGTGGTGTAGTGGTCAGACTACTCGCCTCCAACCTAGGCGAACCGGGCTCAATTCCCGGTGGGGTCGCTCCCCCATTTTCACATGTGGGAATGGTGCTGGACCATGCCGCTGGTCTGAGGGCTTTCTCGGGGATATCTTCCTTGCATTCCGGCGTAGCTTCGTACTCACATCATTTCACACTCATCGGCTCTCAAGACCTCGGTGTTAAGAGCCGCCTGAATCTCTTAACTCACTCACCACCGTTATTTGCCCATGTCCGCGCATGAAGACACCTTTCTTCCCTCGGGTAAGATTTATTCTACTCATGTTGGGAAGCTCAATGCTAATTGTTCGGCAACTTAAAATTTTCGCCCCCAGAAAGCGCAAATGTTGCATGTGTACCGATTTTTTTTTTAATGCTGTGTTAGAAACTATCTTAATAACAAAATTTGTTCTTCTCACTGCATTGGGAAATTAACAAAATTTGTCAACATGTTGTTTGTTAGACACTCGTAAATTGGATTTAGTAAAACGTATTACACAACTACTTGAATAAATGCGAAAAACAATTTGAGAAAATTCTTTTCAATGACATCTATATTTATTTCGCTCTTAAATCAGTAATTGTTTTCACTAAAAAGAGTGTGTTTATGAAATTTTAATGACAAACACGATTTTTTTTTACTGCTTACTCATGTAAACAGAAGTTCAGGGTATGAATGATAGATATAAAATATAGTTACTGCTTAATATTTTGGCTCTGACAAATAGGCGTAAAAATTCGAGTCAATCACGAACTTGCATAAACAAAAATATTTAATTTATGAATTTCCTGCCAGCTTAAAAAAGAACTAAATGGAACACCAGCGCACCTCACGCCGGACGTTTTCCTGAAGCAAATGTCTCTCATAAGAAAGTTCGTATTGTTCCTTTTCTGAGAAGAATAAACCTTACATATAACAACAGCCCCTACTTTGGTGCGTTCGGGTCCCCGACTATCTGTCACACTCGTTGAGCAACTTTGTCACAAAATTCTTCTCTGGCGCTATGAAAGGGCCGTATTTATACCTGCCACTTGCATTTTTAACATTTATAACTTTAGTTAAATTACTCAATTACAGGAGCCTCGACATTGGTTATGGGTGGTGGTTAAAAGTACGGAAAGTCGTATAGTTTATCCGACTTACTCTGAATACATATTTTTCTAGATTAGTTAAACATAAATGCATTGAGTATTTTTAATAGAAATACTATCAAAGCACTCAACTATATAAGCGTGAGTTCTTGATATATTTACACAGAAACAATTTGGGCCGAAGAAAATCACTATTTTTAATGTCTAAATTCCATTAAAGACTCTGGAGCAATAACACAAAAATAAATCAATCTAACTTTAGCCCAGAAATTAAGTACTAGATAGTTAAAAAAAAAAATTAAAACGAAGGACTATCTGTATTCTCATCAGCTTGGCTCTGAAATGAGAGCAGCAATTCCACGTCGCTCGATGTGTTGAAGAGAAGGCGACGACCCGATATCGGCGTGAAAGGCAGTCGCTCAGCTTGAAACCGCATTGAGGAGTCGGGTGACCGAGACGGCACCGGCAACGTGTGCCATATCACATTTTTCCATGTCCATGAATCGCCAGAGATAGTCTGATCGGCATCGAGACATTTCTCAAAAGTGAAGACAAAATCCGACATTCAGGGTTATACAGAATGTTACGTAACTTATGATGTAGATGATAACACGGAGTTTCGCCATGAAAATACAAGAAGAAAAGCTTTCAGATATTTTGTCCTCACGCGATTTCAATTTGAAGTTCACATGAGGTGAACGAACGCCTAGAAGTTAGGCCACTAAAATGACAGCTGGCGAGACTTCGTACTACACATTCATCGCTGCCTGCTGTCAGCGGCTTCGTATACGTAATTCAGCATTCACCAAGGCGTCTAGTGTCTTTATCTCTCAGATATACCTGCTTACTATCGCGCTGAATGTTAGTGACTGGAGCGAAGTAGCTGTTGCTATGCTCACGCGTCATGTTTCATCGTTGACTGGTAGTTGGCTGTATGCAGACCTATCGTCAGCCCCGCATCACTGGTTGCCTAACAGCAAGACATTCACCCGATCCATTTGTACCGCACTTTCAAAGGTGTACCACTCCTTAACGAATCGTTTGAAGACAAAATACCTGTAGGCATTCTTATCTTTTTTTCATGTCGAATCCGCTACTAACGTCTGTAAATGAAGTTACATTACATCCTGTACAGTGCTGCCCAGTAGGAGATGCCAATCAAGGATGTACGCACCAAAATCCCCCTTTTATTCTTTTCCCACCCCGCGAAAAGCAATCGTTGTCTCTGCTAACATAGCCTCCCAACGACTGTTCAACGACTAAGGAAAGGACAAAAATACGAGGAGTCGTCCAAAACGCGATGCTACACACACGCAAACATATTAATGTTTCTATTAATTTCATAGCATTTATTAACCGTCGCATATTAATCACAGGGACTGCAGCAGCATTAATTGATATGTGTTCAAGAAGGATACGCAGCAAAATGTTGGCAGGGAGTGGGACGTTAATCGAATTTAATTAGGAAAAGAAAAAAAAACTAAATTTCACAGAAATTATAGTTACACATATTGAGAGGTGCGCCACAATGCAGAATTTTCGTGATAGGACATATAGATCCCCGGTATTTCTAACGGGCGATCTACATTGAGACTCCAAGATACAGCGGCGACGGAATGTAAGGATGTTAAAAATGGTAGCATCCCGAGTAAACTGACTGGCAAACAGTAACAACCATTGCATTTCCCCGATACAAAAATTGCTTAATGGTGGTGACTGATCTCCATCAATTTTATGAGTTTAATCTGGTATGGGTAAAATACATTTTCCTTTGTAAGATGCAAAATTTCCGTCTTAGGAAACGATAGTACAGCTGTTTCGTTTAACAGTGTTGCACACCGAGATGCCGTGCTGCACGACACGACAAAAATAAATAATTTCCAAAACAAAACTCCTTGTCGTACTATAGCTTTCGTCGTGCTGGCGTCAGAATCATCTTGTTTTTGATTAGCTGTAATGTTTTTATCGTCGTGTTGGACGTTTCGCGTCGTGCTCAATGGAGGCGCTAT
>NQII01004907.1:0-95967 GCA_002778355.1 Clitarchus hookeri
ACCATTTCCTCCCCTATTCCTTGTCTTCCCTCTGCCCGGGTGTCCCAGGTTTGGTCTGCGTTTGAAGGGGGCTCCTTGTTTGTCCGTTTCTGGCACACCCAGCACTGGTATACCCAGCCTCTCGTGACCTCGGCTCCTTCGGGCCACCCTATACATAGGTTGTGGAATGCCTGTGTACTGGTAGCACACCGAGTCAGACACGTGTTGTGTCCCGGGCAATTCAGGAGGTCGCACTGTGTATGCGGCTCCTGACAATCAAGGCACTGGTACTCTGTTCCTTGTGTCGGCCGGAAAACATCCGGCCAGCCGATACATTGATTGCATTGCCGCCGCGGGCAATTGCGACACTGTACTATGTATAGTCCCGTGCTTTGGCATTGCGGGGCTCTGCACTGCTCCCTCGTTTGCCCCCTGCTTTTGATATGCGTTTGTATGTTAATTGGGGATTACTTTGTCCCAATGTTGTCCTCTTCTTCCTGGGTCTGTGCACTCCCCCTTTCTTCTAAACTCCGCGCACGTCTGCGGCCTGCCATATTCGCCTGGGTTCCTACCTCACTGCCTTTTTCGGTTATACTGTCGGTAACTGGGCGCCAAGAGGGATAATTGTATTTTTATTTTTTTTTTATTTTATGACCCCATCGAAGTCGTAAATGTGCTAGCTGCTTGGTCGGGGCATGGTCCCGTTTATCCCGGGTAATTCAGCTTGTCCTTTCTTCCATCTAATACAGACTTCAGCAGGCCCCTTAGTTGGGCGCCAAAAATTGATACCTGCCAAATGCTGAAGTTTGCAAGTAGGTATTGATTCTGCTCTGCGGCGTGAGGCGCCAGCACTTGATGCTAGCCCTCAGTGATAGGGCGTAGGAATACGTCGACACTGTTGTCTCTAGGTCCAATTTACTAATAAATTACACTTTATTTGTGAGTTCACATAATCGAGTTTTATTGTTGCTTGAACAGGTTAACTGGTACATGAACTCACGAGACAAACTCCCCTCCCCTTTTTCTATGTAGGCTACGTATGTTTTGACGCCAAGATTGGTGCCATGAGGGGGGGGGGGAAGATTCTTCACACTTGGTGTAGAACTACTTATCTGACACTGCAGCGCTGTATTCCCTCGGCTAGCAGCTTGGAACTGCTCTCGAACTTGGTGGGCGTCTCGACGCCTGGATTCGAAGTTCCTTCTTCTCGGGTCCACGCAGTACTCTGCGCCTGACGACGGCCGGCTGCCGTCGACATCTGCTCGCNACAAGATTTTAATTTACTCTTTTATTATTGAAAATCATTATCATTATATTTCAGTCATTGTCGTGCATTTTTTTTTACTTATTTCAGGTACCGTATGTATGAGGTAGCCTATGTGTAATGTCACTGCAGTCAGCATGGTTCATAACTGAGGCATTACATTTCCCAGTTTACTCGAAATGTCTCTCAAAATGATTTCGCTTTCGTAGCAACATCAATAACGTATACTGTTTGCATTCTCTCGTACTCCATAGTAAGCGTAATATCTGTATTACATTTTTAGATCGAATGTTTGTTGTATACTATCAAGCATCTCAGATCCATCATATTTTAACTGCAGACATTTAATNTACAAGATTTAAATTTACTCTTTTATTATTGAAAATCATTATCATTATATTTCAGTCATTGTCGTGCATTTTTTTTACTTATTTCAGGTACCGTATGTATGAGGTAGCCTATGTGTAATGTCACTACAGTCAGCATGGTTCATAACTGAGGCATTACATTTCCCAGTTTACTCGAAATGCCTCTCAAAATGATTTCGCTTTCGTAGCAACATCAATAACGTATACTGTTTGCATTCTCTCGTACTCCATAGTAAGCGTAATATCTGTATTACATTTTTAGATCGAATGTTTGTTGTATACTATCAAGCATCTCAGATCCATCATATTTTAACTGCAGACATTTATTTGAATGTAATTGTGTTTTTGTGCAATATAATATTGTATACTCCTCATGCTAAAAATATCGCACTCAATGTCCTACAACACTGCTAGTCTAAAAATTGAAAACGAGGTTTCAGGAGAATTGTTTCATTTCACATATGTGTACAAAGTTTGAAACCGTTTTTTAAGAATTTTTACGCATGGGCTTGTGCATTTGTGCTCTTATTTATGAAAGGGGTAAAAGGAAAGATGGACTCAACCTCCCTTAGTATATTTTGTTCGGTGTTTAACAGTCCGTTTAAAACTTTGTTAAATGCTGTTCATGGCAAAGTGAGCACTTTTAAGGCACCCTTATTTTCTACTTTCAGCCCGTTGCGTATCCGTCCGCCGTATATCAATATTGACATTGCCATGTGGTGCTGGTTTAATCAGCTGTTTAGAAGTATGCTGCATATATTTATACAACAACGCAACAAGTGAATATACAGAATGTTCGGAAATGAAGCGTCCAATCTGCGGGAGGTGTTTTCTTATGAAAAATAAAGTCGAAAATATACATGACACCATATACCTAAACAGAATATTAAAGGAGTTGTGAGCCTGTGAAAATTGGGTATTGAAAACGTTTTTTCGCTGAATGCCTTGTACATTCTGCCAGAGACAGGGATGGCGGAGATTTACTCACAGTGAGCCACACCTGGTTGAATGGGACACGCCCATTTGGCGCGCTATGGAGCCTGTATTAGTAGAGGGCATGTGGATGGTGTGCTGACGTATCACTTCCTCAAGCCGAACAGTACGCACAGACCGAGGACGGCCAGCATCACGTATGTGTCTCTGCAGCATGGGAAGCATAAGTTACCTCCTTTCTGCTACGGACTTTTAAGGCGTTGTACAAGGCATTCGGCAAAAATACGTTTTCAAAACCCAATTTTCATAGGCTCATATATCCTTTAATATTCCGTTTAAATATATAGTGTCCTATATTTTTTCGAATTTATGTTTCATAAGGAATTACCTCCCGCAGTTTGAGCGTTACATTTCCGAACACTCTGTATATTGTAGTTTACACTGTAAATAAACACTTGTTATTGTTAGTAAATAATCTTTCTTTGTGAGTACTGACGATGTGGTTCTTACTATTTAGAAATAAACGATACAATCTAAGGAAATTATTTTTCTTCACTCTGTATTGAGAGTCTCAGAAGAGTCGAAGACTTTGGTTATATCAACACCATGCTATTTAGATAATTCCTATTTAAATATGTTCACGTTTCAAATGTTTGCCCGTTGAGTATGATATAGGCTGTTCACGGTAAAGTGAGTACTTTTGAGGCCCTAGTTAGTTTTTCCTTTCAGCCATTTTTTTATTCTTTTGCCACATTTTAAAATAAATAATGATATGTTAGTAATAAACACAGTGTGTATATTCCACCACGCTCAGAAGTAAACTTCTAAGGATAAAATAAAATATATTTATTGGCCATTACCCCAAATGAGAGGGCTTTCAAAAGTGCCCATTTTACTATGAATAGCCTGCAGGAATGAAAACCTCCGAGATAAAACTGAATATTTTGTCCATCGCATTAAGCAAAACAAGTGTGTTAAATCGTGTTTAAATGACATGCGAAATTTTTTTTATAATATGTATGGGCATAATTACGGAAAACAACACGCTTGAACGCTTTTAAATAACACGTTATTTTATTAAAGTAGAATATTAAACAAATATTCTCCCGCTTCACACATTTATAGCCGTGACACTCTCTGTAGACTCAAAATTTATATTGATATTGGGGTGGTATTTAAGGCACATATAACTCCGAAATTAATAATTGTTTTTACTCACTATGTGTATGAAAATGGCCAGTTTGTCTACAATATCAAAAATATGTNCCGTTGAGTATGATATAGGCTGTTCACGGTAAAGTGAGTACTTTTGAGGCCCTAGTTAGTTTTTCCTTTCAGCCATTTTTTTATTCTTTTGCCACATTTTAAAATAAATAATGATATGTTAGTAATAAACACAGTGTGTATATTCCACCACGCTCAGAAGTAAACTTCGAAGGATAAAATAAAATATATTTATTGGCCATTACCCCAAATGAGAGGGCTGTCAAAAGTGCCCATTTTACTATGAATAGCCTGCAGGAATGAAAACCTCCGAGATAAAATTGAATATTTTGTCCATCGCATTAAGCAAAACAAGTGTGTTAAATCGTGTTTAAATGACATGCGAAATTTTTTTTATAATATGTATGGGCATAATTACGGAAAACAACACGCTTGAACGCTTTTAAATAACACGTTATTTTATTAAAGTAGAATATTAAACAAATATTCTCCCGCTTCACACATTTATAGTCGTGACACTCTCTGTAGACTCAAAATTTATATTGATATTGGGGTGGTATTTAAGGCACATATAACTCCGAAATTAATAATTGTTTTTACTCACTATGTGTATGAAAATGGCCAGTTTGTCTACAATATCAAAAATATTTATCATAAAACTCAGTGGCTAAACAAACTGATCCAAATATTTAGGTTTATTTTTGCAGCACACTTCTGCGGTGATATTTATCACTAAATGCAAGTTTCATGAAAATCGTCCTGTGAATTTGTGTTTTTACAGGGTCTAACCACAATAAAGATTGTTGTAACCTTTCTAACGGAAATGTCATCTTTAACATACATAATTAGAATGTATGCAGCGATGCAAACGTAATTTCACCACAATACTAAANATAAAATATATTTATTGGCCATTACCCCAAATGAGAGGGCTGTCAAAAGTGCCCATTTTACTATGAATAGCCTGCAGGAATGAAAACCTCCGAGATAAAACTGAATATTTTGTCCATCGCATTAAGCAAAACAAGTGTGTTAAATCGTGTTTAAATGACATGCGAAATTTTTTTTATAATATGTATGGGCATAATTACGGAAAACAACACGCTTGAACGCTTTTAAATAACACGTTATTTTATTAAAGTAGAATATTAAACAAATATTCTCCCGCTTCACACATTTATAGTCGTGACACTCTCTGTAGACTCAAAATTTATATTGATATTGGGGTGGGATTTAAGGCACATATAACTCCGAAATTAATAATTGTTTTTACTCACTATGTGTATGAAAATGGCCAGTTTGTCTACAATATCAAAAATATTTATCATAAAACTCAGTGGCTAAACAAACTGATCCAAATATTTAGGTTTATTTTTGCAGCACACTTCTGCGGTGATATTTATCACTAAATGCAAGTTTCATGAAAATCGTCCTGTGAATTTGTGTTTTTACAGGGTCTAACCACAATAAAGATTGTTGTAACCTTTCTAACGGAAATGTCATCTTTAACATACACAATTAGAATGTATGCAGCGATGCAAACGTATTTTCACCACAATACAAAAAAAAAACCTAACGGATGGCAACGTATATTTCACGAAATCTTATTCGCGCATTTAATGCAGAATTCAATTTTTACTACAGAAATTGAGATTATTTGTGGCAGTTTAGAATGCTCAACCTTTATGTTGAGCCTGGCACATTGAAAGGTTCAACAAAATGTTGACACACGACTATTGAAGCTACAGAATTGCTAACAATATTGCAAATATAATTAAATGAGCTCGACCTAAGTTTCTTCAAGATTTTATATTATTCTAACCATCTTTAAATATATATAAACACACTGACCAGGTGTGACCATATCACGACTTCCCGCGACCAGAAACCCTGTCGAAATACCAAAAGCAATTATTTAATGTTCCACTTTATTAACAACAGATAAATGGGCCTAAATATTTTATTTACTGTGTAAATAAAGGTTTTATATTTGAGGTTACAAACTGCTACACAAGCCACATTGTTCAAGGCACGTAATGATTACTTACCAAAGAACCGAACAGATAAGAACGTAAATTCTAATAAACACTGGAATAGAAACGGGTAAAAAAAGGACATACAAAACAGCGGACCCAATAACATAATACGTTGCGTCAGCCAAGTTATGTCATAAATTAATTAGAAATACAAATGTGTTATCATTGTGCCATGTTTACCCTTATGACCATAAAATGAAAAAGACGAATTTCAGGTGCCGTTAATGTTCAATATTGTTTCTTTTTAGGATCTTGTTAGGGTCTTCTCCTAATTTACTGCCAACTCTACAGTGAGTATTGCGGTCATTACTCATGATAAAATGTATGCAGTTACGGCACTGGGATATTGTTCAAAGGTTGATTTCTATACTGCTCATTTAATCGTGTACCACCTGTACTTAAAGAACGTTGCAGGTTACTCTTATAAGCTCTTCGCGGGTAGGCACTTTTGAAAGCCCTGTTTAAATATAATTCACTACTCATTTGTATCATTGGACCATATGGAAAATTCACATTGCCGTGCATGAGTCAAGAGAAAACGTGAAATAATTATCAACATTAATGTATTACTAATATGCCAGGAGGTGTAATCTAACGTCTCTAAAGCAAAAAAAAAACGCTTACTTAATTTGCTTTATTTTTAAACACTACACTCGCAGAGAAGTACGGGTACAACTATTTCAATAAACCCGCTTTTGACTTGGTGGCCACGTGCCAGTGTTTACGTATGCATGCAGTCAACAGCATTGACTATTTTTCAAAGACTCATAAACATTAAACTTTCGTTCATAATGTAAAGAAATGTGGTACGGGCATAGCCTTGGCGTATGATAAGCATGGTGACGTCATTGAAGCGGCACGGTGACGTCATTGTAGTGGTGCCTCACACACTAACCCTCGTCTTGCGCATGCGCGTGCGTCTCCGACTATNATTGTAGTGGTGCCTCACACACTAACCCTCGTCTTGCGCATGCGCGTGCTTCTCCGACTATTCAGCTATTAGATGACAGTCGTACGGATGCACGCGTTCAGCACGATAGAACTTACCTTGTCCAGGAATTGTTTGGAGAGGCCCTCCATGAGACGAGGGATCTAACGCACACACTGAATGCGAGATTAACTACCACACTTTCCTACAACATTACAACACAGTAGACATAAATAAAGAACCTACCATCACTCTAGCCAGTATGATGACCTGAGGGGAGATTCACTCTTTCTCCAAACACACAGACACGGGAAATCTGAAGAGATAGCAACAAAATTACAGCCNTTCAGCTATTAGATGACAGTCGTACGGATGCACGCGTTCAGCACGATAGAACTTACCTTGTCCAGGAATTGTTTGTAGAGGCCCTCCATGAGACGAGGGATCTAACGCACACACTGAATGCGAGATTAACTACCACGCTTTCCTACAACATTACAACACAGTAGACAGAAATAAAGAACCTACCATCACTCTAGCCAGTATGATTACCTGAGGGGAGATTCACTCTTTCTCCAAACACACAGACACGGGAAATCTGAAGAGATAGCAACAAAATTACAGCTNACCTGAGGGGAGATTCACTCTTTCTCCAAACACACAGACACGGGAAATCTGAAGAGATAGCAACAAAATTACAGCTTAAATTCGGCCCTGACGCGCAAAAATTCCATCTACACACGGCACCCCGCCGCCGGCCCATTGATTTAAGTATGTGTTGGGGTGCGTTTGTTTTAGAAACTTCCAATGAGTTATGGAAGCTTCGGCTTCCGGTCTCATGACACCGAGGTCATCCAGTGGCGTATGAGAGTTCGATGGCGGCGGCGTTCGGTCTGACTTCTTGTCCCTGCTGTTGTGACTCACCATGTTTGTTCGTGTGCAGTATGAGTCAGTACTCAATGCCGAGAGCGAGAGAAACATCCTGTGTCCGACCGTAGTAAACCTGTTTGCCAAGCCGTCTTTAATCATATGGTCAGCGGGCGTGAAAAAACATTATTTTTTTTGCTTACTGGGGCCGACTGCCTGGTGCTCGATGGTGACAGATATCGTTTTAACCAGTCAGAAAAATAAACTAGGTTAAATATGTGAGGCGTGAAGAACAGATACGCCGTAGAATAGCTAAGGCTGGGTTCCAGTTGACACTTTTTGTCAACAAAATGGTCACGTGACTCATTTTGTCTACAAAATCTGTGACGTATTTTTGTAGTTCATATTTTGTGTTGTGTCAGCTTCGAAACTGACAAATTATAAAATACAAATTACCAAATCGCCGCCATATTAGTTTTGTCTGTCTGATACGTTTGAATACACATAGATATAGGCTAGGTTACTAAAATAAAAATATCTGTATCGTGCTCACAATAATTATTTTACAAAGCAAGTTGCTTAAATATTCTTGAAATATACATTTTATCATTAAATAATATTTTTTTAGTAACAATTTCATACCATATTTGTTTTATTTTAATAGTTTGAAATTTTAAACTGCTCTTTAACAACTTTTGAGAATAAATTTATTTCTCTTTATTTTAAGACTTAATGGGCTTATTAATTTGGAATCATGATGACACCGAAATAATAGCGTCATGATGTGCGAGACAATCGAATGTCGTGGTGCCAAGTAAACCTGAGAAAATTCTATATGGTCCATTTACGGTTACTTCAAACTTTTCAGAAGCCCCGACTAAAGTTCTANGTGCGAGACAATCGAATGTCGTGGTGCTACAAGTAAACCTGAGAAAATTCTATATGGTCCATTTACGGTTACTTCAAACTTTTCAGAAGCCCCGACTAAAGTTCTACTTTCAGGCTATTCCTCCGCCTCGCGCAAACAAAGATTAACATAATCTACAAAACCCCACTTAATGGATAACGCACCGCATTCGTGCGCAAAGACTTGAATAATAATTTTATGAGAACTATTTCTTATCTGTCATTACCAACAGACCTATCATCTTTCTGTAAATATTCATAATTATTATGAATAAAAATATAAGTTCTAAATTAAATATATGTAAACGTTCAATTTAACCAGAAGTAAGATACTTCTATATTAACACAAGTATAAAACGTTTGTGATACACGTCTCATTTAAGGAACAACCAAATACGTCATACAAGGGGTGATTTTTCAAAGGTTTGATTCAAAACAAGGAAACCACAAATAGACTATGAATACTAATTACGAAAAACGAAACTCGAACCTAATTGGATCACGGTCTCACTACGCAGTGGTGAAATGACTTTGACGTAGGCGTGCCCATTCACTGCCCTTGTGTCTGACTGGCTACTGCATGCTGAGAGAAACTTCTCTATTGGCTGTGCTGCCGGCTGGCAAGTTAGGTTACTATAGTCAGTTCGCGAGCGGTTCCTTCACACGTTTCAATTAAACATTTGAAAAATCACCCCTTGTAAGTGTTGCTTGCTAGTTTCCCAATGTGTCATTACTCAGAAGCGTTCGTACTTATGTTAAAGTGNAACTCGAACCTAATTGGATCACGGTCTCACTACGCAGTGGTGAAATGACTTTGACGTAGGCGTGCCCATTCACTGTCCTTGTGTCTGACTGGCTACTGCATGCTGAGAGAAACTTCTCTATTGGCTGTGCTGCCGGCTGGCACGTTAGGTTACTATAGTCAGTTCGCGAGCGGTTCCTTCACACGTTTGAATTAAACATTTGAAAGATCACCCCTTGTAAGTGTTGCTTGCTAGTTTCCCAATGTGTCATTACTCAGAAGCGTTCGTACTTATGTTAAAGTGNATCACCCCTTGTAAGTGTTGCTTGCTAGTTTCCCAATGTGTCATTACTCAGAAGCGTTCGTACTTATGTTAAAGTGCCTTATTTTTGGTTAAATTCAACTTTAACTTGTATTGCGTCTATAAACTATAATATTTCATTTATAGGTAATATGAATGAGAACAGAGAAGATACGTGTGTTGGTAACGTCTAGTAAAATTGTTCTGAAAAAAACATTATTAAACTGCGTGCGCACAAATGCATTGTGTTGCACCTTTGGTGTAACTTTCTGGAATATTTCTAGCTTTCTTTGCATGAGGCGGAGGAATACCCTGGAAGTAGATCTTGAGCATAACTTCAGCAAAGTGTAGAGTAACGGTGAATTGACTGTAGGCTGTGATCGCCCAACACGTTGCTGGTCAGTGACTCTGGTTTGCGGGCGTTTGCGGCTCGAGCTCGCTTGATCTCTATTTTTAAATACTCGGTGGAGATATAATGAAGGAAGGAAAGACGAGTACTCCAAGAAAAACCACACACTACTGTAGTGTCTGACGCCCTTTCCATTTCCCACGTGGGAATATTCGCTTCGAAAATTCGCGCCCGTTTGCTCCTGAGGTCCAGGTCGTGTCCCAGTTTGCCAAGAGAGTACTCTACCTCCCACTCCTGACGTCATAGAGAGCTCTCTCTTCCATCCCAACTCGAGGAAGAGAACGAGAGAGAGAGAGAGAGAGAGAGAGAGAGAACGACGTACACTCGCCGCTAACTCTCGCACACTTCTTGGTAGCCGAGTTATCTTAAAATGTTACCTGAAATCTTCCTTGGCATATGTATTGTGTATCAAGAAGCTTAAGAAACATTTTATCGCNTTATCTTAAAATGTTACCTGAAATCTTCCTTGGCATATGTATTGTGTATCAAGAAGCTTAAGAAACATTTTATCGCTTTAGTGGAATAATAATCAGTAAAGAATACGTAGCTGCATGAAAAATAAACTTCACGGTACGTAACATAAACTTGATGTGATTATGTTTAGGTTCGGTTCAGGTTATATGTGCATATATTATAGAATTTTCTACTTCGGACGTACCAGGAGCATTTTTAAGCACTTAAAAATAAACTTATTACACCCAGATACGTAAATATTTAAAACAAATTCATGTAATTAGATTCGGGAAATGAGAGCGGTAACAAATGGTTTTATTTTCAATTTTTAATAAATTTCTTGTCAGATTAAAAATGCCGAAGACTGACAGAGGGCGCGTGTCTCAATTTTCTTATAGTGTGCCAGTGTGTGCCAGAACAAGAGCGAGCACATTTTTAAGTTCGTACACAACTATAGCCTGCAGCACCCTCCCTCCCATGGTGTCACATTAAAGACTCAACCTAGGGTTACGTTTGAGTGCACAGTTGACCAGACTCCATTCGTGGTTTCTTTAAATTTCCTGCAGTTCTGCTAACTTTCTCATTTCAGGGTATCCCTCCGCTTCGTGCAAATAAAGCTAAACTAAATTTATAAGATTACGCAGAAGAGAGAGAGCGCATCCGTTTGTGCGCTCTCAGTTTAACGATATNAAAGCTAAACTAAATTTATAAGATTACGCAGAAGAGAGAGAGCGCATCCGTTTGTGCGCTCTCAGTTTAACGATATTTTGAATGAGAACTATTTCTTACAAAGAATTACCAACCAAAATATTTTATCTTTTTTTATTCCTTTTTAATATATAAGTTAAACTTTAAAATTATTTGATAACGTAAAGGTAAAAAATTAAATTTAACCAAATATAAGTTACTTTTCGGTTCACAGGCGTATATAACGCTTATGACNAACGTAAAGGTAAAAAATTAAATTTAACCAAATATAAGTTACTTTTCGGTTCACAGGCGTATATAACGCTTATGACACATTACATATTCAGGAAACAACCAAACACGTCAAACATGGGGTGGTCTTTTAAAAGCTTGAATCAAAATGTGTTAAAATANACATATTCAGGAAACAACCAAACACGTCAAACATGGGGTGGTCTTTTAAAAGATTGAATCAAAATGTGTTAAAATACTGCACATAGACTGCACTATTGAATTCTCGTGAACAGTTTGGTTTTATAGTCTTGATAGATTAGCATTCTCGGATTTTCGTCGCTTCTCTCTTCCCTCCCTTTGCTAGGTCACTGACTTTGAGCGACCTTGTGTGTGACACATACACTTTACTTTGAGTGACCTTGTGTTTGACATGTACTCATTTGTCATCTTTGAATTAAGGGTGCTACCTACCAAGCCTGTAGCCACAGATTTTCAAAAAATTTCCATTAAAATTTACAGTTTACAAAACAAAGATGAAGGTATAAAATTGTTTGAAAGTGGGTTGGAGATATTTGGGCGGCTTTGACGTCGTGATCTTGAGAAACGATGAGGATGATGAGAGGTGAGGATGGAGCAGCACCAGAATGCAAGGACAGGTAACTGTAAAACACGACAAAGTCGAGCTCTTATTTTTTAACGAGGCGCTCTTAGCCAAGTAGCCATACCGCACCCCGGCCTCCCAGTAGGCGGGGAAGAGGGATCACGCCCTCTCGACGCAGACATGACAGCACTCACCATTATTGATCAGACCCCTCTGCCCCAATCTGTACACAGATTGCACCAAGCAAGCCCCGATCTGATATTACAGATCGCACATGGCATGCCCTTCCATAAGGCCTGAGACTCTAGCACTCAAATTACCAAGCGTATGGTTTGGCCGGAGCACTATCCAAACTCCTGACGTGATCTCGGGCACGTCCCCGGAACAATCCAGTTCAACGTCCGGCTCCATTTGCAAGAGGGGGGATCTCTCCGGAGCCTCCTCCAGCTTACAGAGTTAACCACTGCCAGCACGAGTCCAACCTCACAGATCCGAAGTCCAAGGAAAACCCCTGGGTGGGCCAAGCGGATCATCCCGTGCTCCCTCTTAATTTTCGTGGCACGTATGGGTTTTCCCGCGCCTGACTGCGTCCCCAGCTCACAGACAGCAGCAGTGCGGAGTCCCTCAGACCATTTGGGATCCGTCATAACCATGTGGTTTTATTCCCTTGTTCTCTTCACCAAGCACCGTAATCACCTCCACCGCCCGCGAAACTAGCCCGCCATCATCAAGCGCTCGTCCATTCCCATCCTAGAATTTCTTCACAGTGAAATTCATGTTTTGGGCCCCAATGGCCTGAGTGCTAAGAGGTACCACACCCCACCATGTGGTCGGGCCTTGGTACTATCTATCGGCCCAAGCCATCACAGCAGATACCCCTGAACAGTCGCTAGAAAACTGTTTCCCATAGGGCACGGGCGGCAGAGCCCAATACGTTTAAACAGGGGTGGCACGGGAAGCCTTGGGTTGCCATGGATGTTGAGAGGCTATAAGAGACGCAGAATGCAAGGACAAGGGAAACGTGAGATTTCTGAGTAAACCAGTGGCACGATTCCCACATGCGAAAATCCGGAGGCGACCCCCGCGCCGGGAAGCGCGCCCGACTTGCCTAGGTTGGAGACGAGTAGTCTAACCACTACACCACCGCGGCACCTGTGAGCGAATAAATATTTGATGTTTTACAGCTTTACTTTTTAGTTTCCTATTGTACTTCTTTTATTAAGGTGCTTATATTATTATTATTAAGCGTCAATACATTTACCAACTCTTTTACTATCGTAGTTGTCACAAAAATGCAAACAAACTCTCGAACTGTATTTTCGAACGAAAACAATGGAATGCGCAGCTAAACAAAGAGTTGATCCAACTAAAATTTTGCTGGCAGTATAATTTATTTTGGCACGACACGTGCTTTGTTTATTCAAACAGCTATTTCGACTAAATTAATTTTGTTTAGTTTCAAGTTTTGTTTGTCCACCAGACTATTTTGTTCGGATAATTAAAAATACTTTTGGCCCTATGCCTATGCTGGTATTTCTTTCAGTTTGCATTAGTGTCGCCAACAAAATCTTTGGTCGCTGCAAATAAATTCTCTGTTCAAATTATATCGCACTTAACTAAACATATTATTTTGTTGATAAATCGTAAGGATATGTTTGCTTCCAATGAATATTTGTTTAACATAGTGAAACAACAAAATATATAGGGGGCAGCAGTAGCGTAGTATCCAGGGTGCTCGCCTCACACCACAACGATCCGGGTTCGATCCCCGGCGGGCTCGCTCCCGGACCCTCGCTTGTTGGNCCGGCGGGCTCGCTCCCGGACCCTCGCTTGTTGGAATCGTGCTGGACGATGCCGCTTGCCGGCGGGCTTTCTCGGGGCACTCCCGCCTCCCCCGCCCTTGCATTCCAGCGCCGCTCCATTCTAGGACTTCATTTCTGTCATGCCCGGGGATGACGGTCACCCACGGGTCCCAGCTGGAAAGACCGTCACTCGGAGGGTGTCGCCTTGCCCTGGGTGCACACGCCATTTATTTCTTTATTTAACAAAATACATGTTTTGCACAAACAATATTGTTTAAAATGAATTATTTGTTTTTGTGAACAAATTTTATTGGTTTGTATAACCTGAGGCTTGGTTATACCAACAAAATATCGTTTAGCTGAAACAAACGCCAAACAAACAAACATGTTTAGAATACTGATAAAATGATTTTTCTGCAAGGAGACAAATACCCAATACCGCGCCCCCTGGTCCGAGGCAAAACTGGTTACACACTGGAGCGGCAGCTAATGAACAAACAGCTGAGGCTCTACACTCTAAGAAATGAGTTGTACATTTACCATATCGTATTATACGTACAGTGAAAAAGCGTGATGGTAAATTATTTTCCAATGCATGCATGGTAACGTTCATTCAGCTGCTCAAGAAAGAGGCAAATACATAGGGAAGTTTCCAACTTTGTACAGTAGCAATGCTAAACATTCCCTTTTTTTCAGCCTGACATGTAGTATTATTTCCATACACTGTATAGGTTAAAATCTTCCATCACAATTTAGGAAGTTTACTGGAATTTTTTTTGCAGTGTAGTGTCTAGTATACGGGTTGTTTAAAACGCGAAATTTTCTTGTCCATGCTCATGTGAGGTAGTGCCTGGAAGTCCGGTTGCTGTTGGTAAGGACATCTGAGCCAGGAGACCAGGTTGTAATGGCTATAAGGTGCGTGGTAGCTACTGTACCCACCCGTTGGAAAAAAAGGGGGGGTGGAGTATTCCACGTGTGGCGACTTAGGTCAGCTTAGATGTCTGCCCTTTTGTAACTTTGGACTTTGCTACCTTACCTGGTGGGGGTGTCTTCGACTACAGAACGGGTTCTCCCTCTACTTCTTCGGGGACCGTATTAATAGTGAAGTTGAGAAGTCATCTGGCCGATAATTGTGTTGGAGATATTGCCGTCCTTAGTTTCATAGGGTATGGTGAAAACACAGTCGCGGAAAGGGCTAGTTATGCGCAAACTAATTGCATCTGCAAGCCCAAGGGAAACCACCCCTCATGGTGGTACTTCTGGGTGACCCACCCGGTTGGGGTCAGCAAACGTGGGAAACTCCCGGGTATTGCCTATGACATGTGTACTTAAAGATGTATCTACCTCCCAAACTGAGCATGAATCACGGGCAATCGTGGTGTTAGCCTGGTGGCGGAACTGCCGACTGCCTTACGGTCAGACCATTGGGGCACAAGCATGAATTTCAATGTGAAAAAATTCAAATGTATGGTAATTGACCATTCGGGTCTGGGCTGTTTGCCGACTCGGATGGACATCCCACAAAGTGCACTTTCTGTTAGAGTTTCACTTGGCTGGAGGCGCCGGACGTTCGGGTCTCATGGGGCTTGCATCGTGTAACCACCTACGACTCCCAGTGCCCACGAGGTCACATGAGGTTAAACTCGTGCTTGCAGTGTGTTGAAAGTCGCACCCGACAATGGAGCTCCTATTGGTGTAAGGCAAGCGGGAAATCAATGCTACGGCGATACCTACAAATGAGTATAAGACTAATATGCACAAGAATATGCCGGGAGGTAGTACAGAAGGGATTTTGCTACTACATCCATCACCCAGTGCTGAAGAAGTATTCGGGAACCATTGGGTGTGCGAGTGCCGAAAAATAAAGTGAGTTAAAGTACTGTCACACACTAGGGCCTGCGGACATGGAGCTCGATGAAGTCCAATAACTGGACTTGGCTTAGTCCAATAACATCATAAAGGGCATTACATCACGGGTTGGACTACTGATGATCCGATGTATATAACATATAAACTAGAATACGTCGCAACTCCAATGATGGCCCAATTTCTGAGGAATGGAGCACGCAAAATCTGGTTATTGCTGATGCTGTTGTCCCTATTCACGGATAACCAAAATACTGGATATCTTAGAGCGGTAATCGAACCCGGATTCTCCTGACAACCAGTTGAGGCAGGGGCGGTGAATGACTGTTGCGTAAGAGTGACGGAAGGCGAAAGAAGTAAACATGGCCACGAGAAGTAAACTGGGCTGCGGCGAGCCGACGATCAATACGCTGGTAATGTAAACACGATAAGAGCGTGGATGCTGGACAATGGTTGTTTGCGGTGCGCGGCACGTAGCCGCCAACAACACGGTAAGGTCAACAGCACCCTTATCGCCGCTGGCACGGCGTCGTGCTGCGTGCAGCCTGTTTCGCGGACTGATTTATTTCAGAGGGAAGAGAGAACGGGTCAGGCGTCACATCGCAGACCCGTGCGTTGTGCATGCGCAGATACGAAATATTTTTTTAATAGTTTCCGTAAATAGAGTACTTTTATTTGTCACGGTAAAGTTAACCTTCTTTCAATCGATATTTGAAAAACAAAGTTATTGTATATTAGCTGTATATGAGGTTATTCAGCTAAGATTTTCACCCTATATATCTTCCGAACCGCTGAGGGTATCAAAACTTTGATTTAGAATTCGTATATTACTCAAAAGGGCTCATAAGACACTGTCTATGTCGGTTCCGGGATATAATTAAGTACTGAGTTATCAATATAAACTTTGGTTTTTTAAATGAAAATATACTGATTTGTTCCAATAGCATATCATTTTAAGCGGAGAGTTCAGTGACGTGATTATTATAAAAATTCTACCAGAGATTTTTTCTTTTAAAGATACAACGGATGTTCATAGCTGCATGGGTTCAACTGTAGCTGTGGCGGGTAGGTTGCGTCATCCGCTGGGATGTCCAAGTGAGTGGTCCTACATAGGTGACGCGCATGCTAGTGATATAGCGACATGTATCGAACGCATGTGAACGGTTGTTTGTCAGTGTTGTTGATGTTGCAGTTACGAATGGGCATCTCAGCCTTCGTACTTTTGTACTATTTCGCAGCGCTCTTAGCCGCGAGGCCTCTCCGCACTTGGTAAAGGAAAATCTTCGTACTCGTTTTTAACGCAAATCTGCTCACTAAGTCAGAGAGAGTTAAACTGCTTTCCTCCCTACAGATATTCCGAAAACACGTGACTGCCACTCAGGCCAGCCCACACTTTATATAAATAAATACTTGTACGCCAGTACACACACAGAAACAATTTTCTCAAATTGCTAGTTACCATTATTTGTAAACAAGTTGAAAAATATTTTCTTGTAACTCTACACCTTAAATATTGTAGGCCTATACATAACACAATATTTTATAACACAAACAACATTGTTTATGTAGCTCACTGTGTATTAAAACATAGGTATAGTCAATTCCCGTTTTTTTACACCTTTCTGATGCCCTGTTGAGGTTCTACTTTCAGTATATTCCTCCACCTTATGCAAAAAATGCTTAACATAGTCTACAAAATTACACCAAAGGGACAAGGCACCGCATTTATGTGCACTAAGATCTATGCATAAGATATATTTATTACCAGACATTACCAACACACCTATTTCCTCTGTTTTATTCATATTAAATATTAATGACGTATTGAAATTTTTAGATAAAATATTAGTTAAAGTTCAATTGAATAAACAATAAGGTATTTTTATGTTAACGGAACTTAAAAAAAGTTGTGATAAATTACATATCTAGTAGACAACCAAGCACGTCACACATGGGATGATGTTTTAAAGGTTTGTTACAAAAAGTGTGGAGAAACCGTGAATGGACTATAAACAACAATTGCTTACTAATATTCAACATTAGTTATACACGCTTCACCATAGAGTTTTGTGAAATATACCCTTAACTTATGAGTAGTGTTGCAAAATTTCCTCTGGCAACTTGTTCCTAAAAATTTCCTTCTACTAATAGATTAAAAAAAAAACAGTATAATTTTGACAAAGTTAAAACGAAATTCAATGCAAACAAGTTATGCAAATATGTAATTTAAGTCGGAAATTAGCGATTAATTTTTGTAAAACTAAATGTAAACAAACGGAACATCATTGCTTCCAAAGCGTGGTTTTTACTGGGGTTTTGGCAGTGCTTCAGTCAATGTTGGGTACATCGGAAGAATACGAGAATCGGTCTGCCTCTTCTTCAGTCTGCGGGCTTGTCACAACAAAACAATATGTGAAACAGTTTTTTTTTAATGTCTCTTATCCCTCGCACAACACATTCAGGCTTCTGCGGTTCTCCAACACACCAGCATGCATGCATCTAGCTTGAGCTTACGAGGTGCAGAAATATAGGAAAACTAATAATGAAACTGGCATGCGCATTTCTCTCTTTGTGCAAGACGCCGAAGTGCCATGCAGTATTTTCGACGTGCCACATGCGATCATTTCTAATAGTAATAAGTAACCATTTTTTATCTATAAAAAGTGTGTAACAACGTTTACTGCAATCACCTAGAAAAATTTCACTAAAATATTTTGGTAATTACTTTTAAATTTTCGCAATATTAAAATGCCTTTTTTTCTTTTGGTTTAGAGTCTCCCCATAACTCAAGGTTGTGTTGACTGTTGTGTTCCATTATATTTTGAAGTATGGTGTACTTGAATACGGAGATTAAGTGTTGGAAAGATTATTTTGATAATTTGTATTCTAAATGAGTTACAACGAAATTCACATGATGCTTTGTTCTGTTAACTGTACAAATGCGACTTGTATATACACATACATGTTGTAACATGGATGACTGAGGGGCGTATCTGAGTTCGTGAGGTATGGAGGTCTTAATAAAAATAAAAGAACTAAATATGACTTCTTGTTTATTCACACAGCTATTATTTACAGCATTAAATTATCTGTCTCCAGTAATACTCATTTTATTTAACAATGAGCGCAATATTTAATGTCTATTTCAACTTTAATTAACGTCCTTCTTAATTGTCTGTGTTTGGTTACAGTCAATTAGCTCATACTCATTATTAACACGTGTTCAGTATATGTGTCACCAGCATTTGTAATGTCTTTTACTCACGCATCCAGTCTGATAGTCCAGCCTGCCAGCAGCACTATTTGCTGCTTAATACTCGAAGTTGCAGATTAACCTTACACTGGTCACTTCTCTCGCTGCGCGTATTCTATCGCTCGGTACTCAGAAACTCATTCACTCATCAACTCCTCGGCTCGGGGGCCCGTCACACATCTATGCACCCCGAGACACGCTGAAGGAACGAAGTCAGTAATCCAGAGCATTCTACAGATTAACACAGAAGTCAATACAACCAGGGTCAGCAGCGCGCGGTGCAATAACAATTATCATGTACGCTTGTTTTCTGTAACAGATACGCGTCCACTGGCCTATCGCTCCCCTGTTCGTTAAAAAAAAACCTTTGTCTTGCTGCCACCGCCATCATTAACTGCAGTCCCTCACTTTCACTCGCTCGCGTGGCGTGTGAAGCAGTGAACGCGTAACACTGCCACCTCCTCAAGTCTGTTCGTACCGAACAGACACTGCAACATCCAGACCTTCGTAGAATGCCAGTCCGTCTATGTGGACAACCTTAGGCTTCGCCCGAGAGCCTTGACGACAAATCAGAAAGATCACGTCATTGATCTTATTCAGAATCCTGTAGGGGCCTTCCCAACATTTCTGTAGCTTCGGGCAGTACCCTTTTCACCTCTAAGGGTTGTACAGCCATACCAGTTGTCCTTCTAGGAATACCTCTCCAGACATTCTCCTATCATACCGTATCTTCATCCTGCCACTATTTATTCTGTTGTGCTGTCGAGCAAAATCATGAATGCCAACACGTCTGTTATGTAATTCACTCGAACAGCCAGGGTCTGCAGCTTCCTCTTCTGTCAGTCGGCCAAACATTTGGTCACTAAAGAGACGTTAGTCACTTCCGAACAGCATCCTTGATGATGTTGCCCTTGTGAACTCGTGAACTGCAGAGGGGTAAGCAAGAATAAACAATGTCACCTTCGAATCCCAGTCATTTGCTTGTCTGCCTCAAAGATATACAGTAACTGCTCAAGTGCGCGGTTAAGCATCTCGACAATTCCATCCGCCTGAGGGTGTAAAACTGTAGTCCTAGTCTTTTCAACCTCCAGAAATTTTCGTCAGTTCCTTGAAGACCACAGCTTCTAATTTACTTCCCTAATCAGAATGGAGTTATTGTGGCAGTTTAAACCTCGAGAAGACAATCTCTATAAAAGCATGAGCCACAGTTTGTGCAACTTGGTTTGGGAGGGGAAGGACCTCAGGCCACTTAGTAAAGTAATCTTGGGCTACCAGTAGACACCGATTACCTCTCTCTATGACAGGCAATGGGGCTCAGAATAACTACTGCCATCCTCTCGAATGGGACTCCAAGGTTGTATTTCTGGAGGTAACCTTGTCCCCTGGTCCTTGGGCCGTCCCTCGTAGTGCAGATGTCACACATTTTGCACCACTTCTGAACATCCTACCTATAATGAAGCCAGTAGAATCTCGGTCTACCTCTGTCGAGGGTCTTATTAACACCAAAGTGCACTGGCTGCCGCATTATGCAGTTCTTTTAAAATTCATAAATAGTGGAAGATTTTTTCGTTTGGGGAGTAAGAGTGTGGGACGCAAATGCAATTGGCTGACGACAGCCATCAATCTCCTGAGCCAGAACAGCTCCTATAGCTTGACTTGAAGAGTCAGTTTTATGTATTAATTCCTTGCTCAAATCTGGCATATGTAACACAGGAGAAAAAAATAATATCATTCTTTTGAGTGTTGAAGGCATTTTGCTGCTCCTCGCCCCATTCAAATATAACTGATTTCTTTTTCAATTTATTCAGTGGTGCAGCTTTTTCAGCAGAGTTCAAAATAAATTTGCCTGATAATTGTATCATGCCAATGAACCTGGCAATACCTTTCCTATTTCGTGGAGGGGGGGGGGTATTCTTGAATGGAATTAGTTCTTTCTGGATCAATATACATCCCACTGGAAGAAGTCCCATGTAACAAAAATGAAATTTGTAGAACTGCAAATCTAACTTTAGAAGGGTTAACAGTGAGACTTGCCTTTTCCAAACAAGTAAGTTCTCCTCCTAGGTAATCTAAATTATGTTCAAAACTGTCGGTATAAATGACAATATCATCGAGGCCGTTATAGTCAAACATAAATTTAACATAATAAAAAATCAGATCTATAATTATCGTAAGTACTTGAGCACCCATGGCCAAGCCAAACGGCACACGTGTACATTAATACAGGTTTCAAGGAACACAAAACTGGTAATTGGTTTGGAATCTTTTGACAAATGTATTTGGTGATAAGCCGCGTTTAAATCAATAGTAGGAAAGGATTTTGCTTTTCAAACCAATTAAATGCCCAATGGAGATCAGGAAGAGGAACTGATTCAATATCAATGTTTTTATTGAGTTTATGGTAGTCTACAACCATTTTGTTTTTCCCATTGGGTTTTGTTACCTAAAAGGCTGGACTAGCATATTGGGAAGTAGATAGTTCAGTTACACCTTTATCGAACAAATCTTTAATTTGACTTCTCAAAATTTCCATCTGTGGTGGTGCCAATCTATATGGATGGCACTTGATATTTTCCATGCTAAGCAATTTTATCTGATATTTTAACAATTTAGTGAGGCCTAATTCTGTGGTAAGGAACTTGTGAATAAATTTACAGAATTTTTTAATAGCAGAACGCTGATGTTCATCAAGATACTCACAATATTATACAATTTGATTAGTCTCTGATCTGCAATCAGGAGAAACACTTCATTTTGTTTGAGAGCCCAAAAATGATATTTTTGTTTTTGGAGAAAACTTAAAGACAATCTGTTTATCTTGAATATTAAGTAATAGACCGTTAGCAGCAATGAATTTGGCGCCCAAAATAAAATCTAAACCATGTTGTTTGGAAACCAGACATTGTGTGTCCACAAGAAATGTTCAATTTTCCCCTTTATAGTGGTGCAACAAAATAACGGCACAGCCTGCCTTGATGCAGTAAAACATTGCATGCCAGAATGTTCAACATACTTAAATAACCTCAAATATTTTAATTTCTCACAAAGTTTTGCAGAAATAATGGTACAGGCAGATCCAGAATCAACAAGAGCACTAATAAATAATGAACAAAATTTAGCTCAACATGGGATGTCATAAACTTATGAATGCCCACCACATTGGGGACATTTTAATGACATATTCAAAATTGTTTCTTTTCAACATGGTAGTAAGGACCGAAAAACTGTTGAAATTTCCTGCTGAGGTTCACATTTTGGAAAAGGTGAGCATTACACTGGGTATTGGCAAATTTGAGTTAAGAGGAAGACCGCTCACTTGTTGTCCCCGCGTGAGTTGTTTTTTTAAATTTGTAACACTGGTCAAACGTGCGGCCTGACTATTGACCATACCTACAAGAAGGTTGGTTGCCATTGGGCATTAGAATCAGAAGGTGAGGGGGATTTGTCATCCTTCAGTTTCTGCTCCTATTTCTCAGTGACAGCATTGGTGGAAAAATCATGAGGCATTTTCTTTCTGTCAGTGTTAAATGATCTGTGTGTCCTAACAATATGTTGGAGTTTTAGGTCAGCGTACCTAATATTCTGGGAATGTATACATGCCTTATCAAATTCTGCATAGATGTTGGGGTTTAAAAAAACACTAAACAAGAATACTCTTGAGGCTCTAAGCCTTCTAATAAGGTATTAACCACCTTAGATTCTGGGAGATTAAAACGTAACATGATGGCAGACTCCTTAACACTGCTCACATACACAGAAAGAACCTTTTATGGTTCTTGTAAAAGATTTAACATTCTCAGTTGCAACTGGGCACGCAGCCTTGAGGGGATAAAGAAATTAAGAATATCAGAATAGTAGGCATCAAATGAAACATGTTGGGACATTGCTAAATTAGTCTGTTCACTCAGCAGACCTTGGGTGAAAGGGTAAATGACCTATTCAAACAATTGTGCCTCTGGAAATGTGTTACTCTGATGGAGTCTGACAATGACTTTCAAAAACTCAAATTATTTGGAAACATTAAGAGACCATCAGTAGCAGGGAAGTTACGCAGCATGCGTGAGGGTGGAGATTACATGTGCACATGTGTATTGAAAAAAACTGTGGGATGGAATTAGTATGAGGTTTGAACAGGTGTTGTAGTGTGGATGGCAGTGGGTGGAATGGGGGTTGAGGGAAGGGTGAAATGGGTGGGTTGCCAACTAGGTTAACTGAAATGGGCTGGGTGGTTGCTGTAATATGGTAGGATGGTGGAGTAACATTAACAGTAGTAAAATGTTGGGTGACTGCGGTGATGGAAGTGGTAGGAACATCTATGTCACTCTGATATATAACATTAATGGAGAGTGATACCAAATTTAAACTGCCTCAGAGAGGGACTGGGTCTGGGCCACAATGCTCTCAAGTAACTTTAATTGACCATCTGACAAATTCTCACCAAACTTGGGAAAAATATTTTCAGCATGTCTTTTAAGGTGCGCTAAACCATTCTTTAACGTGGGGAATTAATAAGATGTATCACTAAGACTATAAAAAAAACTGTTGTAATGAAATTATCCTAGTAGTGTAGGTAAGATACTCTGCATCTGCATCAATCTCTGACAACTTGTCCAAAGAAATAGGGACATTTGAATTCAAAGTATTGCGCAAAGCGCTTCTAAACGCTGCTGCTGTGTTTTCAGGTGCTTGTAAACCTCTTATAGTATATTCATACTGACATTCATCCTTTAAAATGAGTTCTGGTACAATACAAAAAGCCATGGTAATAGAGTACTACAAAATTACTCAAAAACACAATAACAAAACATACTTAACCTAATTTAAATGTAGAAGCACACAGCTCTCTATACACCATTTGCGCATGCCCAAGTCTGAAAGGGACACATTTAAGCATGAATAAATAAAAAAACACATATCTACAGCAGGAACCACCAGCTACTGATACCACATGTTAATTAGCACATTCCTTTCTTGAACTTGAGCACCCATAGGTAATCTCGTTACAGGACAAGGATGGCACACAAATGGAAGGTGAGATTTCGGTTCACATTAGGGTTTACTACTCAAATATTAAATGATGGGTGTGCTCCTGTTTTACTTATTACAAGAGGGATATATATATATATACATATATGCGTATATATTACACAGTTATGGTGTAGTTCAAAATTTGGGTTTGTCATGAACACAACATTAAAGTTATAAAATTATATTTTTATGAATAATAATAATTGAGGAAAAAATTAAAAACCATTTTAACATTTCTTGTAACAAAAGATATTTTAATTTTTTCTATCTTGCCATAACAACAGGAAATAAATAAATATACATATTTTTATAGGTTTTTTTGTTTAATATATGATGAGTATTCAACATATAAATAGTGAAATAGCTAAAATATCCTTTTGTTAAATTATGTTATTACAGGACCATGACTATATCTTCGGGTACCCACGATCTCTTCATTTAAAATTATGCATTACAAAAAAAAGTATTCCGTTACCTCATAACTTTCTTTTTATTAAGTAGAATACAAAAAAAAAAGTGTTTTTAGTTGCAATTCTAATAAAAGATATTTAGTTTTTAACCACTGACGTCACTTCAGTAAACACAGAAAGTACGGAGCGCTCCCAATAAAATGCAGTTGGCAAAAATAAATAATTTAGAGGTGCCTCGGACGACAAAAACATCACAGCCGTTACTACGATGCTAGCCAAAGAAGTGGAATCATGGTCCAAAATGACCACGCCACGAATTGGTGTGGCTTACATCACAAGAACGATGAGAAATTGGCCACGACGACGTTAAGCCATTAGGTGAAACGGAGAACCACTAGAAAGTATAACAAAAAGCTTGCAAAAGGATCGTATACAAAAAATACAATCACGTCATAATAAAAGGAAATACCCACAAACCAACTTACCCAAAACGGTGGATAAAAATGCCATATCATGTCTTTGATGAAGGAAGATTCCACAAGATAAAATGTTGAGCACACAACAGGCTGTATGGCGAGAATGCGTAAAAGAAGGAAGTTATCTGAGCGCAAACCTATGTATACTAAGGTATGCTCCTGACTTCATGCTCTCGCGCGACTAATCGATACACAGCTCGAATGCCGAGAAATACATAATAATACAGAAATTAAATTTTTAATTTTGCTAACTTAAATTAGGAATTTACACAATATTCTGTACGTAATTAATAAACATTATGATTTTTTTAAACAAATAGTATAAAATAAAACATTATAAAAATATTTAACCATTACACAATTTTCAGATGATAGATATTGTTTAACAACTTAAAATTGAATAAACGACATAATTAAGCATAACTAGAGCATGTTCCAAAAGGGAAAAAAAATGTGGCGAAATAACAATAAAGTAAGAAATAAATAAATGGAATTACATTTATATGAAACAAATGCCAACATAACTGGCACAGAAGGCAGGATTACAATCGGGTCTCCATGGAATAATAACGCATTCCAAGATAAGGCTATCGAAACTGATTCCGTGCCTGACCCTGGAAGATTGAATGATTTGGGTAATCGTTGTCGAATGTTCTGACCCTCCCTCCCCTTCTCACTTAACCAACAGCACGGCATGTTGGGCTAAGAGCCATCTGGGTCTGTTCGATTCAGCTATATAAGCCGCAGTGTGCCTCAGAGTTGAGAGTCTGGAGCCATGTACGGCCATCAGCGCCAGGTGTGTGGTGATATAGAGTGACGACGCAGAAACCAGCAGCAAAGGTAGTCTGAGAGTGACTGACCGGCTAGGTTGTGGAAAGTGGAATGAATGCCCCTGAGTGACAAACTTATGGAATGATGTTAATGTATGGAAATGGAAATTTTGGTCGTATATGTGTAAATAATAAGTAAGGATTAAGTGATTGTAATTAGTATAAAGATAGTGACAAGGAATTTAATCTGAATTTTTTTTGCATTAAATATTGCGCTCACTGATATGATAAGTGAAATAGTAGAGATAGGCAGTATAACACAAATAATAGTTGTAAGCATTTTATCGTTGTACATAAATTAATAAACTTAATTTAGTTTTTTTACTTTTAATAAGGCATTCATTCAACACAAGTTTGCATATGCCCCAGGCGACTCGTAATTTTAGGCCTACTATAGATAGCAATTTCAGGAATGACATTTAGCTAATATAGATTTTAAGACAAATAACACTTTTATTTTTATGCTTTTGTTTTGCAATTGAATGAAAAACAACATATTCTTAAAAAAATTGATATTTAGTTCAAATTTACGATCCTGTTTATGATTACTTAAATTATTTTATAACCGTAATATTGTTAATAGTGTTTTTATTTTAGTTATTTTAGGGTGTGCAATAACGTAAATAATACATATTTTAATATCGTATGGGCTAAAAATAATTATTTAATGAATATAATTTGGTTTGTTGTATATTACAATATACTAAATTTTTTTATTTTAATCAAATGTTTTAACTCCATAAATAGTCCTACGAAATTGGTTATTGTATATATTATTTGTAGTAATGTGATCAGTATACAGGTTTCTATTTCGCACTTATTAGCGTATAATAATATATTACTATTTTCTTTAGAGAAATAAACATAATGTATTAATGATATATTAATGAATATGTCACTTACAATTTATAATTAGTAATGTTAACCCTAACATATAATATTGAATAACTACGCTATAGTGTACCATAAATTATATCGATTTGTCACGTCACTAAATTAGAAGTTAGAAACCAGATGTGTTAATGTTTCTTACAGCTCAATTGCATACCGACAGATTATTTTAGATATAATTACAATTACTTTAAAACATGAATTCATGAATATAACTTCACCATAATATTTGTATAAAATCAACGAATAAAACTGTATGTATTAAATTTCCCCCATAATTGTATATTTGCCGTTAGTGTGAACTATGTCAGTAGGAGCCTATGTTATGTGTTCGTGTTTGTTCACCACTTTCGGCCTACTACAGAAAAGTCACGAGACAACAATTATATCTAACTTTAAAATATGAATTTTCACTAAAATAGGTTGAACGAGAGTAAAGTTAATAAGTCGAGTGTTGACATACCATACACACATATTAACACACCAATCATATGTACAGATACGAGGATGTTCTCCTGCGGCTTTATTTTGAAAGGAACGTAGATTAATGAATCCGCTAATATAACGCAAACTTTTAGACAAAAGGGCACGCACCTACTACTATCAGTCGAGCATATTTGTATATAACAATTTTCTATTGAAAATTAAGTTAATTATTGATTATAGTTATTACGTACGGATGGTAAATTCATCAAGAAGGTTGTATCTAAGCCATATAAAATCATCTCTCTACGAACATAAACGCTTATAATTTTTTCCACCTGTNTCATCTCACTACGAACATAAACGCTTATAATTTTGTACACCTATTTCGAGCAAATCGCACACTGTGCGCTGGTCTGACGATGTAGCGGTGGCTGGACCCAGCCTGGGGAGAGGCGGGCTGTAGTGGGTCGTCGCCCACCGCGCCGAGACTGGCCTGGCCACGCCTCAACATCTCTGTCTATATATGTATATATATATATAATTACACTTACGCACAAATACACACATTAGATCTGGCCACACTCGTTCCTTTGCTTGCTCAGAAAATGTGAAAATGCAAATAATCAGGATCACATGTTCTTAGAGCTTTAACTTTATACCTCGGGGACACTAAAAATACAAGTTAATGCAACTAAAGTAGTATCATTATATACATTGCATAAAGCCTTGAAGTAGTTTCTGTATTAATTGACATCACAAAATATTATTTATAATAGAGTTAATTTTTTCTATGACTACATTCCAGTACCTGAGGTACAACTACGATCTGCTTATACGTAGAGACCTGATAAATTCGCGGACTCATTTCAGGACAAGCTATAAATCGAAATCTCGTACGCTTGTAATGTTTATGATATTGGACCACCCGTTACCTGGCACTCCCTGGACAGCTCTTGGCCAATAATAAACATACAATAAAATGTAGACCCAATCATCTTCATCCATTGAGACAACAAGTAACCAATGAGCACTGTGTTATGAAGTGATCAGGCCTTATCTAGACGGCCTGTCTGATCACACCTTCAAACATTGAACCAGCACACGAGCGTGATTGCAATAACACCTAGTGAAAGACAGTTGCAGAAACCCCCTCCACCTGCCAGTTAACGGAGCAGAAAATATTAAACAACGCGCCCGATATAGGCCAGCGTAACACCGGAAGCGGCGTCTTATGTTGTCGGGCCTTTGGAACGAGAAGACCACTGAAGATAGGTGTGTCCGGCTGTCGTTAACCGCATCCTATAATCATCCCCCGGCAACGTGAACAAGATGACGACTTTCCAATTGAATTATAATAGTAATGGCATGAGGCAGTAATAATTAATATCATTAATTAGCATCTCGGCATTCCATTAAAGCTCCCCTTATCAATAGTCACATAAGTAGTTATTGTATAATCCTTATGTTCAATATACCCCATATTAAACTGTTATGCTCTACCTAATCATGACTCATTATTTAGATACGCCCATAGTCCCTTTCAGGTATGAATTGACTTAAATTAAATTCATAACAACAGATATTTGCATGATTTTTACGCCGACTGTGGAGTCTAGCCTACATACAGGTCATTGAACTCGCCAATTTTTCATGTCTCTACTTAAACGATAAATTTTTCCTCTTTTAGCGGCCCTATATAAGGACCAATAAAAGGGCTTTTGTAAGGTACGTGTATTACTTTGATGTTATCAAATATCAAGCTTTAGGGCCCTAAAACACTCTGTGCTTTTATTGATGTGAACACATCACAACTTATTAATTTAATTACCTCACTTAAACTTAAGCACTGGTATTTGGCTTTTAACTTGAGTGCACTTATGTCAGCGCTACAAAAATGCTAACTGATTTAAATTAATTTACAGTTATTTTTTCGTTAAAACAGAAGTAAAATGATTTGGCTGACTTTGACTCAAGGGCGTGGGGCGTCGGAGCGCCGGGGCTGATCAAGTTCAGTCATTCCGGTCCCCCGGCAGCCATTTTCCCCTCAAATTTCCCTTTTTTCTGTCAAAATCGAACATTTTTCCTCAAAGTTTTCCTTTTTCCAATAATTTTTCCCTTTTTCTCTCAAAAAACCACCGATTCTCCCCGGCTGCCAAAAAGATCCCCGAAAGGCACTTTTCGATCCATTAGAAGGATTTGGGGGGATCGTTTTCAAGGGCAGAGCAGTGGCGGCCATATTGGTTTTATATTGGGTATGCCAAATCGATACACAGGGTCTAGGGTCCGGAGTCAGACCTGACCATCAGCCACCTTGTTTCTGTCAGCCATATTGTCTGCTATATTGGATCCAGGTGACATTCACCTTGACCCCGTTACCTTGAATGATCACATAACCTTGAATGTCCTTGAAACCAAAAAATATTTATTGAAAATATTTATAGAAAATTATAAAAAAATTTATTTATACAATTATAAAATGAAAATTATAAATATTCGGGCTTAGTGGAGACGAGGGACTGGAACCGACCAACAACCATGTAATGACGTCACCCATCCTCTATGTTAGACCCAGGTGACCTTGACCCCATAACCGTGGCCTTATACGACCATGAAAATAAAAACTCTATAAACAAATTGTAAACATTGAATAAATTCACAGAAATCTGCGAGCATATTACGTTACTGACTATTACCACCCTTTTGGATCCAGATAGCCTTGACCTTCGACCTTAACACAGTGGCTTTTGACTTTGAACACAAAAAATAGTCAAAAAAGCTTAAACTTTTGTAGGAATTTATAAAAAGTAAAAAATAAATTTTATTAAAAATTATTTTTAAAAATAATTTTTCAAATCTTACAATTATGGAGGTTACCTATAGCGCTTTGTCTAGCAGACGACTGACCACCCTCCAATCAATCACAATGTGTTAACATTTCCCTCCCCTTTCCAATGTTTCTCACTGGTTAATTAGTAGGCGGGCCTCCACCCCCCCCCCCTCACCTATGATCATTATATCGAATGCACGTCACCCACCTTATTGGTTTTTTTCGGTTGGTCTTCTGTTAACATTTTCAACACCTAGGTGGCACTCATGACCCCGACTTACATGTAAGATCTGGGTGACCTTCACCTTTAAACCACATCTGTGACCCTCACCCTATGCCCATGACCTTTGTAAACATTGAACCCAAAAAAATTTTCAAATATTTCATAAAACCCAAAATATTACAAAAAAAAAATTTAAAATAAAATAAATTAATTTAAAACTAGTTTTTTTTATTAATCTTTCGATCAATCTCGCAATCTTTAAATCAGTCAGCAATGAAATCAGCACACAAATCAGCACCACAACCAGCATTGAAATCGGAATTCCACACCACACACGAATCATCACACCAATCCACACACCATACACACCCCCAATCCATACACCAATCCACGCACCAATCCACACCAGCCCACACCAATTCACTCCAATCCACAAATCAATCAACTCCAATCGACACCAATCCACATACACGTCAATCCACAAACCAATTCCCACCAATCCACACATTAATCCACACACAAACCCACACACAATCCAAACGAATCCACACCAATCCACACCAATCCACACCAATCCTTCGCAATTCGCTCCACAAACCACTCCATAATCGTTTGACAATCGCACTATAAGCACCACAATCGCTCCAAATGCTGCACATGCGCCGCAATTAACTCCACAATGCGCTCCGCAATCCTCACAAATCCTCCACATTGCTCTGCAATAATCGCCTATTCTCAGCATTATTCCTCCGCAATTCCCAGAAATCCTAACCAATCCTCACCAGTTCTCCCCAATTCTTCTCCGCAATCCACAGCAATCCATATCAATTCTACGATCAACCCCAATCCTTGGATCAATCCCAAGCCTTGGATCAATCCCAATCCTTAGCAATCCTCCTCCAAAATCCACAGCAATCCATGCCAATCCTTCGATCAATCACAATCCTTTGATCAATCAAAATCCTTTGATCAATTCCAATTCTTCGATCAATCCCAATCTTTCGATTGATCCTTCGATCAATTTTTCTGTTTTTTCCCCCAACCATATAAATAGAAATTACATTCGTTCGCCAACTGTCTCCAAATTTGTACATGTCGTCAGAAATAATGTTTGGTATGCCGTCAACTAGCCATGCATATTTATTCTATTGTCTTTATTATCTTTCTTTATGCAGATCTTTCCGTTAATAGTCGAGTGCTCATAGCACCACTTTATAGTTGTGAGGGAAATGGATACGGCACACAAATATAATTAAAGACAATTATTTGTAATGGCATTTTTAATATTCTGTAACTACCATTTCAGAATAGAGCAGTTTATTACATCATGCGATATATCCTCGGTTCTTCAGTTTAAAAATGATTCAAGGTATCTCGTTAAATTGTGAGATCACCTTTTTTTAAGGTCCATCAAATATCTCAGTCTGTCAACAAGTTCATTTGGGTCTTCGGGAAATAGGTAACCAGTATTCTCGGCGTCTTCTGCCTTATTCGTGTCACTTGTTGCAGCAAATGTGTTGGATGGGCGTGTCAGTATATCGATAAAATTGCCACCATCGTCTTTAGCACTATCGCTGTCTTCATTTTAACTTTTTTCAATTCTCTCTTCAGGGTCACCTCCTATTTTGTATAAGACATATATATTAAATTTTGCTTTTCTATGTAGCAGGAGTTGTATGATTATCAGTATTTAGAGACAACTATTTTTTTAAATTTCGTCGACTTCATGGGAAAGTCTTGCAAGTGTACATTTCACACAAACCAACTCTACTGTAATCATTCGGTCTTTAGCATTAAATGTCTCATCATAATTGCCTTTTAAATCGGTACCCATCGATGAAGCAAAAGGTATTGAGTTATTGCCGGCAACACTTGCTGACTCCCGCAGATCTCGGTATATTATTTCAATGTATTGCCTTGCACAATTGCATGGGACCAATCTTATAATACTTCATCAAGCGAAAAGGGCTTTTCGTGCAGGCCGTTCTCTCATGCTGACGATCATTTTCACCATAGGTGAAAACTCGATCGCAGATTTGGCATTGGCGACAACCAGTTAGCGATTATGTAGTTCGCGTCTCTATGATCGTTGAAGTCAAAGGCAGGCCTTCGTATTCGCAATTCATCTTCGTGGTATGACGAGTGAGCGTTTCCAAATAGACGTTCAGTGTTCACCTCACGGTGTCAGAATGTCAACTGCAATTTTTTTCTATCGGTTATTTTTACAGTAAAGAGCCTAGCTTGTGCTAAGATAAGGCCTTCTATCATACAATTTTTGTGTAAATGAAATATGGTAGCACTCTGAGAAAACCCATACACTCGTTCGCCTCAGAAGAAAACACGCAGATAATTATGTATACATATGTTATTTAAATATGCTTGTAGGCATATGCGAATATAGCAACAACAATTAAGAATAATTTTATATTTTCCAATTTTTATATATACATAATTATGTAAAAGAATAATTAAAAATTATATTAATTTACATATTAATATATCTACACATAATTATATATAAAGTAAATTAAAAATAATTAAAGATTTATATGCTATTTCGGAGCTTTTTTGAGGGGACATCTGAAAATCTGAAGGGAAAAAGGGAAATTGTAATGGAAAATGGTATATTTTGAGGGAAAAAAAGGAAAATATTGAGGGACAAATGGCTGCCAGGGGACCAGAATGACGGAGCATGAACAGCTCCATTCCTACGACGCCCCACGCCCTTGTGGTAAAGTCGGCCAAAAACAAAATAACTTATAATTTAAAAACTGAAATTAATTTTCTTCAGTTAGCCCGAACAAGGTATTGTAAGATCATTATTTGTAGATGTATATGAAAATACTTTCCATTTCAATCCAAATTACTGCAGTCACAACGGCTATGACACTAGACAAGAACAGTGGTATCCTCGAACAGTTAAACACTCGAAAATTTGGATAATCGAACAGTTGGACACTCGAAGAGTTGTTCCCTCGAACAATTGGTCACTCGAAAAGTTGGTCACTCGAAAAGTTGGACATTCGAACAGTTGGTCACTCGAACAGTATGTCACTAGTATAGTTGGTCACTGAAACAGTTTGTAATTCGAACATTTGAACACTCGAGCAGTTAGAAACTCGAACAGTTGGACACACGGACATTTGGTCACTCAAACAGTTGGACACTCGAACAGTTGGAAACTCGAACAGTAGGTTACTTGATCAATTGGTCATTTCTTCTATGATTGATCGTGTGAGAGGCGAAAGAAGAGGTAACAATTTACAGTGATGCTATAGTGGGATAGCTGCCACCACTTTAAACTCGAACAGTTGGAGAATCGAACAGTTGGATGCTCAAATAGTTAGTCATCATTCTCAGAAGAAAGAAAGCACCATCATTTCTGTACTTTTCTGTGATTCGTCGGTTCAGAAAGGAAAGGAGGGATAACATTTTACAGAAATACTTAAATGGGAAGTCTGCCACCCTTACACACTAGAACAGTTGGTCATAAAAGCTCTTACAGTTGGACGCTCGAACAGTTGGACACTCGAACAGTTGGTTAACCCCCTAAGATTGTTAGAAAGATTTTTAATTTTTTTATGTTTTTTTATTTTTTGGATTTTATTCAAATTTTAGAATATATTTTTGGTTTAAAGGTTAGCCAAGTTCATGGGCAAGGGTCAATTTCACAGGTGTGAGGTCAAGGTGAAGGTTGCCCAGATCTAACATTATGAGCGAAGTTATCAGTGCCACCTAGGTGTTGAAAATGTAAACAAATTACAAACGAAAAGCCAATATGAAGGGTGGAGAGCATTTGACAGAATGAGCTATGGTGATGGGGTAGAAGATGGGAATGTTAATAAATACAATGTGATTGATTGGAGGAGGGTCAGACGTCTGTTGGTCGTGGTGCTGTGTGCAACTTCCAAAAATGTAAGTTTTAAAAAATCATTTTTAATAATATTTTTAAAAGGAAGTTTTAATGATTTTTTAATTAATTTTTTATAAATTTTTATAAATTTAATGAATAGTTTTATAAATTTTTAAGACATGTTTGGGATTTTTTTTTTTTGATTTTTGGGTTCAAGTTCAGTGTTTTCCAGATCAAGGTTACCGATATCTAACATAATGGTCTAGTCATAAATGTAATATGCTCGCCGAATTTTATGAATTTATTTGATTTTTTCTAAATTTTTTTTCGAAGGTCATTGGGAATAAGGTAATTGGCATCCAACATGGTGGTTAGAGTCATCGGTGTACAGTTTTCCTCCGTTTTTAATTTTTTCGATTTTTTAAATTTTTTTGGAATAATGTTTTTTTTTGGGTCAAGGCCATGGTCGTATAGTCAAGGTCAAATGTCAAGGTCAAGGTCAACGACATCAAACATGGTGGTCTGGTGATGTCACAACATGACAGCCGGTCGGCTCCGATTCCAGATCCCGTGTATCGATTTGGCATAACCTATGCCTATAAAACCAATATGGCCACCACTGCTCTGCCCTAGAAAACGATCCCCCTAAATCCTTCCTTCCGATGAATCGAAAAGTGCCTTTCGGGGGATCGTCTTTGCAACTGGGGGATAGGTGCTTTTTTGAGGGCAAAGCGGGAAATTATGAGGGGAAAAGGGAAATTTTAAGGGAAATTTAGTTAATTTCGAGGGAAATATATGGCTGCCGGCCGACCGGAATGAGAGAGCATGAACAGCTCCGGCGCTCCTTATCAGACGCCATTGCCTCAGACTTCTCATAATCCTATTTACTACTTATGGAACTCTGCCCTGGGATCTAAGTTTTTAAATACAGGAATAATCACATTTCAATTAAAGTTATTTTACTTTGCTTGAACAGCCACAAAATTTTAGATTTTTATATTATTGCCTGCCTGCTCTGCAACCAGTAAGGCAGTCGTTTGCTTGTTTACGGCGAGTACGCGTAGAGTTCGCAGACAGTTGTTGGGTATTTCTGTTTCCCGGCCGAGGTAGACACTACGATCAGGCGTTTACCGTTGAGAGAAAGAGACAGGTATAAAACTATAGACTAAAGAAGAAGTAGACTCATTATTAACTTCTGCGAAAGTACCCAGTATTGATCTTACCCTTACCAATACAACTGCTAAAATCATATTCTCAACAATGATGATTGTGTTTATTTATATGTTAGTTTTTAAAAAACAGAACTTCTATAGGAATAAAATATTCTTACTAATATAAATGTAATCTAATTGCATTAAAATTTTGTTAGAGGAAGTATACGAATATCTCAAAGGACTGGTTTACATAAACGGTGTTCTAACCTCAAATATTATCCACGACGTTCATGATAGTAGTGTTGACAGAAAAGCAGTTCATTAATGGGGCACGATTTGGCTTCTGCATTTCTTGGGTGCGCCCTCTATAGTTAATTCACGGTTACTTACAACATTTCTGAAGGATTGTTATAGTTTTACCTCCAGGATATTCCTCCGCCTCACGCAAACAAAGCTTAACTGATTCTATAAAATCTCACAAATGGGACTACGCACCGAATGCTTTATTACTTAGTTCAGTTATATTTTACATGGTAAATATTTCTTACTACACATAATTATATACTTATTTTCTGTCTAGTTTTATTCATATTAATTATAAATGAAATGTTGTAATTTCAAGGCATAATAAAAGTAAATTCCAGCTTAACCAAAAATAAGACTCTTTCGTGTTAACAGAAGTATACAACGCTTGTGATACCTGACATATTTTGATACATGACGTATTTAGGAAACAAACAAACACGTTATACATGGGGTAATTTTTCTAAGGTTTGATAGAAAAATTGTGAAGAAAACGCGAATGTCACGCGTGTCGGATTTACAATGGCGCGCTTTGGTCGCTGAACTTCGTTACAGTGTCCACTGCGTAGAGCTGAAGGAAAAGTCACTCTTCAATTTATTGAAGACATTCGAGGAATGCCTATTTCATAGAAGAAACGCGTAAACGTAACAAGCTAAAGACAGAAATAAGAGAATTTGATACTATTACCCAACGAGCGACAGAGCAATATAATGTGAGTTCAAAAGAAATGGAAAATAAAATGCAGTCTCTGAAAAGCAGTTTCGTAAGGAAGAGAGGAATCACGAGTGATGTGTGGACGCTGGGCTTTTTTCCGCGACACACTAATCCACGTCCACGCGAGACCACGATGTTATGATGTGATCATCAGGCCTTAGCTGAACGGCCTGCCTGATCACACCTTCAAACATTGAACCAGGGCACGAGCGTGATTGCAACAACACCTTGCGAAAGACAGTTGCAGGAATCCCCTCCACCGGTCAGTAAACGGGGCCGAAATATATTAAACAACGTTCCCGATATAGGCCAGCGTAACACTGGGATAGGCGTCTTTTGTCGTCGTTGTGACTTGCTTTACGAAAACCTTATCATTCTTCATAACATCGCAATCAAAACTACCAATATTCCGAACAACAGGTCTTGAAAGATGTCTTATCTTATGCCAACGTGCTCGCCTCATAGCTCTGAGAACGTTGATGAAGGTTCACAACTATTAAATACGCACTGCTCCAGAACGACGCTTATATACTACTAGGTGCGCTCCGACGTAGCCCACTAAAGAAATCATAAATACTGAAACTCAATCCTCACAACAAGAACAGTGAGTATGCCAAGTTTGGTTCAAATGGGCTGGAGTGTTCCGCAGATATCACGTGCAATACATTTTATAACACGGTTAATTTTAATAAAATTATTAACTTACCCACTATGTTCAAGAATTATTTGGGTATGTTTAGTTGTAGGTTTAGCTCCGGAAGTTTCTCAAATATGATGCAAAGACAGCCTGATGTTCCCTGTTTAGCGATCAAACTAAAGAGTGAAAAATATACGAATAATGTATTTTATGGTCATAGGTACTACCAGCAAACAACGTTTGGTTGGAATAATTCTAATCGCTATGGCAAACAAAACTAAATTATTTTATTGACATAGCTGCTATTTGAAAATAAGGCATTGATATACAAAAGGCATATAAGTTAAGGGTAAGTCACTAAAGCATTTCTTGTTTGCCAGGTTTGACGATAATTGGTTTAGTGTTTTCCAAGATATGACGAAAGAGCTTCTCTTCTCGGGTGATGTGAGCTTACGAAACGGTAGACAAAAGATGCACTGAATAAACAGGTTAAATGGCCGTAATGTTTAATTTTAGCTTACGATTTATTGTTAAAATTGTTTGGTAGGCAAGGTAATCTAACCTAAAATATTTATATTTATGACATTTTGAAAATAGTGCTTGGTGTACTAAATAATGCCATTGTATCACTTGTATGCCAAATTTGGCTGGAATCGGTTGAATAATTCCCGTGATGTGGCGTTATAGCTCTCTTTGTAAGCGTCACCATCTTCGAACAAAGAGAAGCAGTAATAACATGATTTTGTTTTTCATTTTGTACTGACAAAGTGGAATGCCAAGATACCAGTTGAAGACCAAACCGGTTGAATATTTCCAGTGTTATGACGTAACGTCCAAAAATTAAGAGGCTACCATTTTCAAAATCAGCATCTGACATGCTCGAAAAGAATAAAGTCGAGAGTCACTTAATATTATGAGTGTACAAATTTTGGGGGAAATCAGTGCACGGATTCGTTATTCACACACATACACAAAGGTAATCTCACAAGCATAGATTTCCTTCAGAAAGAGGGTAAAAATGGCATCATTAAATTGTCTCTAATAATCAGGGGAAAGGCGTATTTTACTGAATGATGAACGATTTTTAACGTGGTGAACATCATTTGAGTATATTCATGGTGGTCATGTTCTATCTATTCTGGACGGTGAATTAGGCTCGAAGTGTATTTTACGTTGTACCAGTCAGAAAGTCTGACCTTGATCATAGCTGTTGATATCAGATTCGGGTTGAGATTTCTAAATTCATGGTCCCAGAAGTAAGCAGTATACTCTTAAATTACAATACCTCGATTTTAGAGTAGCCTATTTTTTCAATACTTGAATTATTCTTGACGTCTCCACGAATAATTGCAATAATTTCATATACGTCACTATACAAGCGTTGTGCATATATTTATGAGGTTTGGGGTGGAGGGGGTTATCCTATATTTTAGAATTTCTGCTGGCAGTGTGTGCATTATGAGCGTATAGTTACCACACCCAGAATTGGGATGGAAGTAATTGAAATCATGTGTTGATAATTAACACTCTTTCCACTGCCATAAACGTATTTTATGCGGATTAATCAATACCGGATTTAATCTTTTTCACTAATGCATTTAGACGTCTATACTTACAAAATCGTATAAAGAAAGGAGATTTGTTTTATAACAGGTAGCATACAAAATTTTATTGCAACCTGTTTGTCAGTTAAGAGGTTTTAGGAGTGATATACAAATAAACATTCCTCCTCCGAAGCTATAAGTCTACCTTCCCAATAAAATATGCCTAAATCAACAAATGTAACTCGGTTTACACAACCAGATACCAGAGTGTTTTTCTCTTCTTCAAAAAGTGCTGTGCTGAAATGTCATTGAGGTCATGGAATGAAAAGCTTTTTATGTCGCATTTATAGTTTTTTCGGTTGCAAATCCACACAGTGGACAATAATTCATGTTCACATATTTTTATTTTCAATAAAATTGGCGTGTGTAACATTCTTAGTATATCTCGTGTGAGAAGGAGAGACAGTAATTTCAGTCCAATTATATACAATAGGTAGTACAAACACAAGTAGCTTATACTGCCTTTGCCAACCCGCTGTGATATGTTGTTTCTTTGTGCTTGCCCAAGCTGTAGTGTGTGGTCTTGTGTTTCTCAGAGTGTTTTCTTGAGTACATGCTGCAGTGTTATCTCATTTCTTTCATGGAATATTTCACTTCTTTAAGAGCCGGTACCATTACGCTCAAAGTGGGTTGCAACCTTGAGGTTATTTACTTGACATCTCCGCGTTACGTATGGTGTTGTTGGGTATTTCCTGCCGCTTCATTAAGTTTTTTTAGGGCGTGACAAACAAACTCATTTTTTTTTATTAGTGTGTCAGAAATAAACGAATTATACAAAAATCCTGGGCTTTTTAAAACATATGTCATTGAAAAAAGTGCCTTACTCTAGAAAATAATATAATTAACTTGGTATACCATTTAAGATGCATAAGTTATTCATTACTTCTCGCCAATGTTCAGTGTATTCTAAGAAGAGGTTTGAATACTCAGTAAATTTAATCCCTGTGGAAATTAATAATTATACTAGCATACATAAAAATACAGACATAAAAGTCAAATATATAACAGTACGCAGTTTTAAGGTCAGGCTTTTTTCACAGATGCAGGATATCTGTCTGTTTAGCATTAATGCCGTGCACATCATAACAACTGTTTAGTAAGCACCCCACTAACGAAAACGGAAATTTTTTCTACGTTTTCAAACATAAGCGGCGCACAGTTCTTGAAGTTCAACTGAGCGAACGTCATAGAGAGAGAATGCTGTGACCATCCCCTTGCAGAAAGCTGCTGCTTACTGGTGGGCTTATACGTGGCAATAGCAACCTTTCCAGTTTTAAAACATGTTGGCAGTATGTAAAACTCTTTTGGATCTTTTAATCTCTTGTTATAAATTCCGTATTTTTATGTGTTCCATTTCAAATATACTGGAGTTCTTCGCCCAAAAATAAACCTCGTTGAAACTAAATTATTATATTATAATTATAGTTTCATAAGTTATACATTCCTTAAAGTCAAGCTGTGTGAATTATCGGCCCAACTCAACCGTTTTCCCGCGTAAAAAATATTTGAAACAGGAACTGTAACGGTTCATTTTAACAAATTCACTCCGAAATTGAAATGATTTCTAATTTAATTTCAATACTGGGAAAACCAGTTAGGTAAAATTTATATATTTCACAATACACCTAGTTTTTGCGTTTCAATATAAGTAGAGTATTTAAAGTAGTCAAAATATAAACTTTAAAGAATTTTCAATTTATGGGTTATAATTGTATAATTATCTTCTAAATCATCGTAAATAAATCGCAGCATATTATAAGTCTGTATAACACATTTTTATACAGAACATCTCAGACATTTTCGCCAATCGAAAATTAGCGTTTGACCCTCCAAGTGACACAACGCTTTTAAAGTACGCAAGAACATTCTAAAACTTAATAGTATTTGTTTGCGTACACGCGAGAAAAATTAGAATTTACTGCGCGTAGTTAGTGTTACAAACCGTACGCAAACATGTCTGAAAATAGCACGCACGTTTAAGTTGTAAATAACTACTCCTCGTGTGTACGTTTGAAATATCCTGTTTCTGAGTACTATCCACTGTATACCAAATTAAGCTTCTGAATTTGACAACTTATTATTCCATGGCGATGAATGAAGCCAATGAGAATTCTTTTACATAATAATTTGTCAATACGGAAGTGAATTAACACGTTTCAGAATCAAGCACTTCTCTTTGAAAACACGGAAGTAAAACTAGAACGGAGAAAACGTAATTAAGTGTCAAGTAACATTTTTTATTCCATACATAAGAAGTAGACACGCTATCAAACGTAATGATTAACGACAAGTTTCATATTGCTAATTCAAGCATACACGGCTATCGTGGTAAACCTGAGTTATAAATCACATTGGCAAATGTCAAGTATTGTGCGTCAATCGGGTCCATTGTGGTTTAAAAAATCGGTGTATCAAATTCGAGATCTTACAATTGCCATTATGGCACTAATATAACAATTCATTCTTGTTTCTAGATTTTCTTAACTTGAATGGCTGGTGTAGGTAATAAAACCAAATGTATTAAACAAACTGCCTGGCGCGCATTACGAGCATAAAAGTTTTCTGTAGACTTAAAATTATTGTGGTCTTTAATTCATGTGATGGCCAACTGCTTTAAATTCGGATCATAATTCTTTAACCACAACGCCTTGGGATACAAACAATCCACTACAAAAGTTACGTCGGACAATAAAAAAAATATTAGTTTTCAACAACTTTCACGTTGGGCCGCCAACATTTTTTTATCAACTTTTTTTCCGTACTAGTATCGAACATTCTATAACTTTCACTCATCGGATGTGATTTCAGCTATTTGCGTCATCAGCTCAGTGTGCAATAAATAAATATAAGCAAAGCTTCAGTAGATACCAATTTTATTCGGAACTGTAAAAGGCCGCACATAAGTGTTTTAATTTCATACAATTAACTACCTCTAGATGGTAAAACTTGTCAATAGTCGTACTGTCTAGTAGTGAAACTGTAGGGAAATTCTCCTAATCTTAGAAATTTGACTGTGAACAAGTAAAAATGTTTTGAACGTAGTGTAAAATAGAAATTATTTTTATAATAAGTAAATGCCACTGATTTAAGTGTTATTTAGATATTCTAGTTTCAAATCAATTAACCACACCACGGTACTGATTCCAATTATTTCCAGTCATATTAAAAACGCCTCTTAACGCACCTTAAATTTATACATTCTTGTAGTTAAAAAAAAAAATGGGTGCCTAAATTCTAATATTTTTACACGTTCCTGAACTTTGGTTTTGTTCGTGGGTTTTTCTGTATTCTCCAGTCAGTAATGCAAATAATTTAACGAAGTTTCAAAGTTCATTAGAGATTCGCATGTTGAAACCACTGTTTCATCTTTACACTAAAGCCACTGGATTTAATTATAAAATTTTCTATTTGTTTTTAACTGTCTATAGTATATAACTAAGTTTCAAATAAATATGAAATATCACGTATAAATTAGGTACAGAGGTTTACATGCTGTAATATTATTGGGCGAACTGCTTTTGAGAGAACAGTCACGAAACTACAAAGTTTGATGTCAGCTATGAATCATTAAATGAGTGAGAAGGGGAAGCGTTTTATTTATTTATTGGAGGAGAGTAATAATGGCCACCAAATTTTTATATTTCAAATCTGAATTTTAGTAAACAATTTTCCAAACATGGCTTTGTTGTTTAATATGAAGTTATTTTTAATTATGATATTAATAATGTCGTCTGAAAAGAAGCGGAATTCTATTTACAATCTCCGTCTCTAATGATCTCGCCGTTTACGAGGCATTACGTCATACCTAAATAGCATCTTATCTATCTCTTATAATTTCTGTAAATCGTAAGTCATATTGCTTCGTACTTTCTCATTTTTCAAGCGTTGCTGCGTTTTACCTCAAGTCGTTTTGTCTACATTTTGGGCAAAACGACTTTAGGCAATACAAAAGGTACCAATTTTGCAAACCAAAACTTCTCAGACTGTTTTTACCAAGATTTATAATTAACCCTATATAAATGCAAATGATAATGTCAGGATGTAATACACATTGAAATTTTTTCAGAAAGATGTAATACATATTGAAAATTGTTGTTTATCGAATTATCATTTACATTAAGCAATATAAACATAAATTATATGCTCAAAATATAATTACGGAATACTCTGTTTCCTACATCAAAAATAAAGCTTTTGGAAAATTTATAGGACATAAATGCATAGATTTTTGCACCCATCGATATAATAGCCAAATTTAACCTTTGTGTTCACAAATTATCCAGCGAGACTTCTTTTGAAATTCGTATTTTCTACATAGAATGTATATTTCCCAGAATTATCACAGAACGTTTTCTGCATTGCAAAAATTTACAGCATATGTGAGCTTTGTTAATTGATTTCGCCACATCTTACGACCTGGCTGCAGAAGAGTGACGAAAGTTACAGGGCCATCCGAAACGCAGCTAATAAATGATTTTTATTCGGTCCGAACAACAATTTCACTATGCGCTGTTACAAAATTATGTGTTTGAAATGGGATTTAATAAATTTCTTCCTGAAACGCAGCTCCGCGAGATCGTAAGTCAACTCGCACACGGCGGAAACGGAATAAGTGCTGCCAGCAAAAATTCCTTTACAGCTGCAGTCAATGAAAACAAATTAATTTTTGGTAGTTCGCTTCTCGTCTTAAAAGCGAAAAGGAGGTTGCAGCAAAATAAATAAATAAATAAGTGTAAGAAAGGCATTCATACAAGACTACCCGGCGGATGTAGCGGTGGACATTAGATATCGACCCGAAGTCGGGTTTTTACTTCTCAGAAGGAATGGAGCGTTGCGTATTTTGCGAATCGCAGACAGGGTGTGTTTCTTTGATAAGAGGGGGGAGGGTGAGGTGAAGGCGACTGGCGGTGAGCTGAAGAGCTCCTCCGGTTTTCACATAATCCGGCTTGGAAGAGGGAGAAGACGACGACCAAAGAGGGCTTCGTGACTGTGGTCAGTTCGTGTGGAGACGGAGATTAGGTGGGCAAGACGGCGCTGATAAACGGACTCGAAACAAACAAGAGACAGGCCTTGACGTACGGTCAGGACGAAATGGACAGCAGCGAAGGCTGCATTCCAGCAAGTGGGTGCTGCGGCTGCCGAGCCGGGTACAGTCGGCTCGGCGAAATGTTGCCGCCACGTGCGTAGTGCGTCCATCTTAACAGCTTCTGTGGGATATTCACGGTTATTATAGGGGCACACTGACTAGAATGCGCCCTGTAAAGTTGGCAACAACAAGGGGTATGTAGTTCCGTTACTTAGCATTGAATTTAAGGTGTTTGGGCAAACCGTTGTGGTTACTGAAATAATTTTTTCCACTTTCTGTTTTTAATACATATAAGTGTGATAAATAACAAATTTGTAATAATATCTACTTTTCCAACAATTCCGCAGTCTCGCTTGACCGATGCATGAGTAAAGTGACCAGACCCGTGGCTATTTTACTTTTACGTTTGGTGGAAGAATACACAGTATGCATACAAGTAGACATTAAGCAAGGCTTTCAAAAAATGCTAAGTTTACCGTGGAAAACCGTTACTGGAAGAAAAGACGCAGAACTCGGTGTTGTGCTGGCTAGCATGCCATGGTCTTTATATTTCTATGTCTTATGGAGCTTGTATCGTATTTTATTCGCAATCATCTTTATTTAAACAAATTTAACGCTGAACGAGATTGGTGTATCCAACGCGGCTAAAAGTGTCGAGGTCCATACAACTAATGGCGCGTTGACTGCACTGTTCAAAGTGTTTTATTAGCATGTTTATGTTCATATTAGGCATCAATAAACTCACTAACGAACACTGTCACTGTCCTTATCACCACAAAAAAAAAATACAAACAATCTCTCTAGCAGTATTTTTGAACGAAATAAATCAAATGAAAGTAAAAAAAAAAGGAGACAGTTGATTCATACAAACATTTTGTTGACAGGATAATTTATTTTGGCAGAACATAGAAGTTTTGTTAATTCAAGAGCGTATTTTGGTAGATGAACAAGATAATTTTTTCTGCTTTTCAAGTATTGCCAATTCACCATGATATTGGATTGTGGCAACTAAATATATTTGTGGCCCTATATAAACAAATACTTTGTCGGCTGTTCTCTCAGTGAAGTGCGCACTGGCCGAGTGTGCCCTGACTGTCAGCTCGTCTGCAGTCGTTTTCCAGGTCCTAGTACTTCGATTCCACTAAACAAAGTGCGCACTCTGAATACATTGTTGTGCCGACCACAAGTGGTTCGCTGGTACTCACCCCGCTAAACCTTTTTTTGTGGTCACTAAAAATTTATTTTGTGTTGACTTAAAAAAAATGTATATTTACCACAAAAAGCATGTGACGGCGAATACTAACAAAACATTGTGTGTGGCCGTCACATGACATTCTTCTTCAGTGCACTGACTGAGTGAGGATTTTACCGCACTCTCTCCAGAGTCGGTGCGGTAATTTGAGTGCAAACATGACCTACAAACGAGCGCTCACTTTGGCCAGTCACGTCATCATTCAAATTGTACAGTTTTCAGAGCGAACCCGTTGTCCAGAACTGGAAGCGTGTGTATTTAAAAACATTCCAATTCCACCAGCATTCACTTTAACTGAGATTGCTAAGGCATAACGCGCGTGCGCAACTGATAAAGGTTTGATTCTCGATGAGGTTTTAATTTTTTTCATATTAAATTAAACGTCTTAATGCACGTAGATTCAAACAAATCTTTAATTTCACCAACCAAATCTTTGTTTGGGGCGACCAAATAAGATCAACAAAATCGTTTGGTTGCTCCGAAAAAACTTAGTTTAAATCAACAAAACATTTTTCTCAATGTGAGGGCAGTCCAGCGCAGCAATTGTAATTCGCCGTACGTGAGATGAACAACGGGGAGACCCAGAATCCCGAGACTGGAACGATCGTCTTCCGCACTTGTTCAACTGCGACTCTCTGAGAGGTCGAGCAGCTCGTCAACACGCAAGTGCAGTTCCCATCCAAGTCCTGAGGTTTCCTGCCTTCAGAAAGCTCGTAAAATCGCAAGGGATGGGGAAGCTAACAAAGGGACTGGGGGAATGCCATCAAAGTAAGATAAGCGGCTAGGCCGGGGATCGGGTCTATCAGTTCTCCCGACACGTGTGCAAAGGCGCGTGCGATACCGGAGTGTCGTAAAATGCACGCGGAGACTGTTACAGTCGCTGGACGACGAAGCGTGTCTGTGACGTCCACGCTACTGCCGACTGGCGCGGCTGGCGGAGGCCAACGACGAGGCAAATCCACGCTACTCGGCGAACCTAGACGTGTCTTTACGGAAAGGTTCAAGGTTGGGTTCAGAGGTTTCGATCCACGCCTAACAATGAGATGGTGACTGCCAATAAGGGTGAAGTGGAGCATCGGAGGAATGCAATCGAACGGAAACAGGAATACCCCGAGAAACCCCGGCTGCAAACGGCGATGTCTGCCACACTTCCCACAGAAATGCGAAAGTCCGGGATGACCCCGCCGGAAGTTTGCCCCTTCTCTTTTGTGGGAGACAAGCAGGTTGGCCATTACACAACCGTGGCCCCCGAAATAATCCAAGGAAACTCCTTTCGGCATTTTCGTTCACATTTCAAAACATGAACATTTTGGTTTAGCTAGTAATTAAATATCCCTACTTTTAGTATACAACGTGGAAACTTCTGCGAGAATTTCTTTCAGGCTGTTGCGCAAGAAGCTTCTGGTCATAAAATGCCTGTGTAGCACCGACACCAAACACGAACATACACACTTACACTACCGATTACAAGATTGGAGTGGTTCTGGCCAGGGGCGTAGTACCAACCTTACTTCAATCTCTCTTTCAGCATGATATAGATATACAATTTCATTTTAAAAAAAGTGTTCTGAGTAGTAAATACAGAGAAAAGTGACCGCCATATGTGCCACGTGGGCCTGGTCCTCACACTGAAATTGAAATAACGAAAATCGTTCCATATGACTGAATGTGAACTGCTAACCATCGAAAACTCTTTCTCTGCATTGGTGATTCATAAAATTTCACAAAGAATTGAATTACCCTTGGCGCTGACTTCCTGTGTATGACATTGATTAATCAGTCAGTAGAATTTTAATTTATGAAAATTCCGTTTGTAACATTTCACTGGGGGGAAAAAATCACTGATTCAGGTTTAGAGTGCACTTTCCTAAATAACAAAATTTGTTTCGTATCATTTATCATTATCATAAAAAAAATTTGTTTTAATTTCCCTCCCTGAGAGGTCTACTAAGGCACTTTAGTGGATAAAAAAGGAATATAGTATCCTCGAGGTATTTGCACTGCTAAGAGTGCTCACTGCTTTTATTTGGGTAAATGTATTAATATATGTCGTTATTAATAATTCTGAATTTGTTGAGAGGTCTTCATGACTGTTACAGGCCATCTATTCTCTGCCTGCTAGTGTGACACTGACTATATTGTATATTTGTTCAGGTGGTTGTGGCATACTTCCAGGCTGAGTCATAAGTACTTTCCCCTTCTTAAACTTCTCTGTTACTCCAGCTTACATGATCATTCATATAAATGATCGCACGTAGTTGTTCCCTCTAAGGACACCTTCTATCACTTTTGGCGGAAAAACAAATGTACGCTATAAATATCTTCGTCAAGTGAAAAGCTACGATAAGAAGCACAAAGTTGGTAAATTCGCCACAGGAAATCTGTATTTCAGAACCGATATTATAGACTCCTTCATCACAAACAACTGGACTGGGTCGTTGTTCGAGATGAATAAGCAGACTCTGTAAGTTCCCCATGTCTAAGTACACAAAGTCATACACAGCAGCACTGGAATAAAACTAACGTCTTGGAGAGGTACATCAGCTTTTGAGACGGTGGCATGCCTGGCTGCCCAGGTAAATGATTTCTAATTGTTTACACCACTTACAGCCTTTATTGTACTCATTAATTTATCTTCTGGTCTCAGTGCATGGAGTCTTCTAAATGTCTTCGGTGATCACCAGTCTTGGTGGGACAAACACAACTATTGTTAACAGTTTGAGGAAATATCTGAACTTTTGGAATGGTAATAGACATTGTCTGAATGTTTCCTTTTCAATAGTTTGTGAAATTCTTTATTTCACTGCAACTGGTTGTGGTATTTCTCTTTAAATAACCACAACGACATTACGACTATCAAGAGTTCCTTACATACTACAAAGTGTGACTTCATCGTGATCGAAATTATCCATAGCTGCAAATTTAAAATTATTTTCTGTGAAGTTACTTGGAAAAGCCACACCTTGTGAGCATGTCTGGCCAGTATACTGTTATAGGTTTCTCCTGATTCCATGAACTTATTATAGCCATCTGATACTCCAATTTTATTCATGCATGTTATCAGTCTTCTTCTGCATTTATCATTAATAGAGTGAGCAGTCATCAAATACCGTGGAGTCTTCTTTCTTCCTTTGAGAACATTGTATAAAATTATTTGAAGAACTGTTTTAATTTTCAAGTTTGTAAGAGTTTGTAACTTTTTAAAAAGTAAGTATTTATTGTTATTATTTTCCAATTCAAGGCATGGGTTACGATTTGGGAAAGAATATACTTTTTTAAGACCTCTTACAAAGGATTCAATTATCAACTCATATATGGAAAGCAAGTGAGATAAGAACTGAACCAATTATTGTTGTATTAGTATCGTTTCCCAGGAATGTTGGATCTGGCGTGCATCACAAAACTCATCTCAGAGTTTAAAGACAACAACAAAAGGTGCCATCCTTATCTGCTGACCAGATTCACTCATTTATTGATGGAAATTAATTTGCTGTTTCAACTGCTGTTTGTTCTGAGTAGCAAATCGCTAATATTATTCCGCTGACTTATCAAATAATTGTGTCAAATACAGTTTAACCAATAAATTTGTCATTTGAGGTTCCCCAAATCCCTGTCGACAAAATCACGATTTCACTAAGTGTTACGCTAAGGACATTATCCAGTACATTTTGAATGAGAGGTTTCGTATTGTCCATGGCTTTGGACTTGACTGAAAATTTTCCCCTTTCCTTTTGATATTTTGAGCTTTGTTTCTCTATTTGGAAGATACGTTTCAATACACATTTTATGATAATACAAATCAGCCCTAACGATGCCAGGTTCATCTTCGAGATCAAAAAGGTCCTGGTGTAACCATCAGCTTGGAAATCAAGGGCTGATTTTATAAAGGTTGATGCTTTTTTATCCATTGATGCAGTGTTTCATTTTTACGCTAAACAATAAATAATCTACTATATAAAAATAAGTCGGGTTTTCCTTCCTGACGCTATAACTCCAGAACGCACTNTCACCAAACAAAATGTTGCATAAAACGAAGCCATCTGGTGGCGAAACGGAGTTCGCCGGGTTTGCTAGTAGATATATATATATATGAGTTCACTGCGACCAACTAGATTTGTTTCACTTTACGTAAATTGAACAGCTTCGGCTAACATAAAAGAGTTGTAAGCCCGATCGAGAATCAAACCTAGACCACCTGCACGGGTGCGCAACGCCTTAGCAACCTGAGCCATAGTGGCTAATAAGGAAGTTGGAATGTTTTTAAATACATACATTTTGAACACTGGACAACGTGTGCAAATAAATATTTGAAGTTTAACACGTTTACTTTTTTAGATTACTGTTGAACTTGTTATATTAGGATGTTTATACCATCATTAAGCATCAATATATACAGTAACAAACGTTGTTACTATCCTAATTGTCATAAAAATGCATACTACACTCGAGCTGTATTTTCGATCGAAGGCAGTCAAATGAGTGGTTATTCAAATATATGCAGTTCATTCTACAAAATATTTTGTTAACAGCCTAATTTATGTTAGTCCAACACAGACGCTTGGTTTATTGAAACGTGAAATTTGGTTAGATAACCAAAATTAATTTGATTGCTTTTCAAGTTTTGTCTACTAAAAAAAAAATACTTTTTTGGGCAACGAAGTATTATTTTGACACTTTATAAAAACAAATACTTTGTTGGATGTTCTCTCAGTGAAATCTCGATCTTCCAAATTTACTTTTGTTCACTTTATCCGCCATTATCAAGACAATATCGCGTACGGACTTCTGACTTATAAATGGACGACTGCTTTGAACGTGCGGCTGACAAAAAAGGCGAAAACCAAATAAATGTATAAGTGTTGCCAACAAAATCTTTGGTGGCTGTAAACAAATTCTTTGTTCAAAATATATCACGCGTAACCAAACATATTATTTTGTTCACTAATTGTAGCGTAATGTTTGTTAATACTAAATATTTGTTTAACATAATGAAGCAACAAACTATTTGTTTGGGAAAACCAAACTATTTTAAATAAATTATTCGTTTTTCTGATTAAATTTCAGTAATTTCCAGGAACGGAGGCTTGGTTGTACAAAATAAAAATTCGTTAAACTGAAACAAACGCCACACAAACAATTATATTTGGTGTTCTCAAACAATTGTTTTCGCGGTGTGAGATTCTTCCTGTTGCAATGCACTAGTATCATTAGCAGCACGCTTCTTCAGTTATGTCCAAAGTTTATTTTAATGTAGATTTATATGAATAATGGCAGACAGTAGTGATTTATTACCCATATTCTACACAGTGTTGAAGAGAATTAATTCACTAGAGAAAAATATCATCACGGATTTTTGCTACTTCATATAGGTACCTTCTTTCCTTATTCAATTAAAGTAGTAATTCTAGCTTCGGAATTATTTGGTGTCGGGTATATAATATTCTTGGAAACATCTGTTTCTTTAAAAGTGTATTCATTGCTGCATGACTCTTCTTTGTGAATATCCGCCATATCTGTTGCACCTCAGTGTTATATATCAATCTGAAACTCACATAAACCGGTCACACTTGTTACTTATCCACAGTCTCAAAATGTTTTATAAACTGGTTAAAAATGCACTTTGCCATACAACTGTATGAAATAAGAGGGTTTTCAGAATATTCTTATAAATGTGGGAATATCTAAATAACTGCTTAAGGTAAGTGGTAAAATATAACTTTTCTTTAGAAAATTTAACTAGGAATCGACATAACTTATAATAAGTAACATTTCATTATCCAGGGGGAAAAATACTTTTGCATTGTATAATCAGTGTATGCAAAAGTTAATATGGCGCCTTTTGACAATTTGGATCAATTGTCAAAAGTCTTCCACAAGAAATATTCCTTGCTTTGAGAAAATGCTTAAACAGAATCCAGTGAGTAAACTCGTCCTCCTCGAAATTCCTACGTACTCTTGGCCAGCGACCGTACTATACCCCTCGCACGCAGTACTGCAAAGTCACTACAAACAGCAGAAATAAGGCACGTGTGTGTATGTTATATATATATATATATATATGCACATATATAGGTGTAAATAATGTAGCACGTGCTCCCGTCAGTGAGAACGAGCACAAACAGCGAAGGCCTACATACGTCAGGCAGAGGAGTGATGGACGACACTCGACGTGGGACAGCTTCTCGTGTATCCCAGGGGCCGCGCGGTGCCGGTAAGTCTACAGTAGAGTGTTGCTCCACGCGCCTTGCCTTGTCGCACTCAGCTGTATACTTCACGCCTCCAACAAGGTACAGTCTGTTCGCGGTCAACTTCGCACTTTTTGAATTTAACCTTTTTAAAAAATCACCCCATGTATGACGTCATTGGTTGTTTCTTAAATATGTTACGTATCACAAGCGTTTTATACTTGTGTTTGCATACAAATCCGCTGTTATTTTATTTTATTGAATTTTTTCTAAGCAAATATTTTATCTTCAATTTATAATTGTTCGTATTTATGATGAATATAAATAAAAAAGGGAGAAAATAGTTATATTGGTAATACCAAGTATAAATAGTTATTATGCAATATATGATTACACTGAGTGCGGACGAATACGGTGCTCTGACCCCTTGGTGTAATTTTCTAAACTTGGTTAAGATTTGTTATCATGATGCGGATTATTATTCGAGAAGTAGAACTTTAGCTAGTATTGAGAACATTTGGAAGTAACCGCGAACGTATTATACTATTTCAGTGCCATAACTCATGACCATTTTTCGTAATTGTGGCATATAACAATAGTAAATTCTGCTTTTTGGCGGTCGTTCTTTGTCTCAGTTTAGCACCAAAAGCTTGTTAGCCCATGACTGCCATAATCGTGTACTCGGAAAAATGCCATTCATCGCATACTTCATTGCTGAATCTATTAAAGCCACAGAGGCAATAATTATTTACAATATGCGTGAAATGTATTTCTATAAAGGTATCTATAAATTACAGTTTGTGCTCAAATGAGCACAATTGAAAGCCCTGCCTAGTATCTACTTTTCTTTAAATTTATGTCATTGTGCCATATGTAAATTATCTTTGCCATGGACCTTCTCACTTTATTCGTGCTTCGAATAAGCGTAGCCGTGAGGTAATCACGATAGTAGATAGGTTACTAATATTTTGTATTTAACATAAATTTATCTAACTAAATGGAATAAGTTCAGTGTCCGCAAATTTAAAAACAATTACCCATTTAATAAAACTTTGAGATATGGAACTACTTTTCATAACTTGCTGCCAACGTTACTTTAAATATTTCAGTCATTTTAAGTTAAAATGTATGCTGTAAGATGGCGTGACTTCTTACAACGGAAAATTTTTCAATTGCTCAGGATAACCGTAAAGTGCTGATAATGCAGTATAACTGAAAAAGAAGGTTGGAAAATGAATTCGTCTTGTTTTATATTCAAAATTCTTGAATTTATTTATTCTACTGATGGCTGCGTTAGCTAAGGCACCACGCTCGTGTGTCGAGGAAAACGATCTAGTAATTATTCGAAGCTTACCTTCAGCATGACTCTCATTCGCCGGCACGGGCTCTGTATTTAAGCCCACTTTATCATGCCTGTGTCTAGTCTTGCTTTGTCAAGACCAAACTACGACTCTTCGTCTAGTATAAATATAGTGTGAGGTGTAGACGACCCTTAACAGATGACTAGGGGCACGTGTTTTTCGTGAAAATATTCCATGACTTGTACTCGAAAACACGTTAGATTAAAACCACTTTTGTGGTTGGATAATATCAACGGTCACGCGTCCTAGCTGTCTGTCCGCGAATCACGGACGTTCGGTTTAGCAGTACTGAGATTCTTGTTTGTCCAGTCAGTCAACCTAGAAATACAAGAGGGCAAAAACACAAGTGAGCTGAAACTTTGAACATAAAATATTGAAGTCTAGCTTGTGCGGAAACATTTCGCGAAAATCATGTGGCCGTACTGATGACGTATTCAGTGCAGACTGGGGTGAAACGACGTCGCATAGGTGAGTAAGAGAGGTGAAGCAGCCGCTGGTATTGCAAACTACAGGCGCAGACGACAGTAAAACGGCGGCATTGGTCCACAACATGTCGGGATGCCATTTGCGAATCCCCGGCGCGGTAAATGTTCTTGCCAGCCGGCCACCCATCCTATAGAGAAACCTCCGCACCACGCAGTAGCCAATTACACAACAGGCTATTTCCAGAGCCTCGCGCGATCAATAAGAGAAGGGCGTTTCACCCACATTAAAGGAGCCGCTACGCCATTGCGCTTCTGTGTATTTACATACTTTGTGACGAGGAGTAGAAGGAGCAGCGACGGAGTGCAGTTGCTGCAGAAAACGGGAATACTGCAAGAAAATCCACTCCATCGCGTCGCTCACGTATGTAATGCTGGGTCTGATGCCTTCAGAGGAGAGATTTCGGCAACTATTAACATCGAGGTCTTGAGAGCCTATGAGAGCGAAGTGAGGTGAGTAAGGAGCAGAGCCATAATGTAAGGGCGGGGGGAAACGGGAGATCCCAGTGAAAACCCGCCGACCAGTGGCATCGTCCGGCACGATTCCCGCGTGCGATAACCCGGGGGCCACCCCACCGGGAATCAAACCCGGTTCATCTAGGTGGGAGGCGAATAGTCTAACCACTACACCCCCGGAGCCCCGATACCTCCAGGAAAATAAAACAATTCGTCGTGGTGAAAAGTGAGTTGTTCACCATTACACTACTACGGCCCCTCTCGTTCATAGGCTGCTACCCGAACTACCTGGCATTGTTAGTGTATAAGAGGGCAATGAGTGATACGTGGCCATGGATTTAAGGGTTTCCGGCTCGTGTGGTGGGGGGGGGTGGCATTTTCACCTATACAATATATTAAGTTGTGCACTGCAGACTATACCTGCCAAATTTGGTCCAAATCCGTCAAATGGTGTAGAATTTGATAGGGAACGATTTTATTTACGTACATTCATCGGCCAACGAACTGTGACTTTTATAAATATTTGCGGTTTTCTCCACACTTTCTGAACAATACCTCAGAAATATCACCGAATGAATGACATGTTTCGTCATTAGATAAACCATTATTCAATAGCATTTTATACTTTCTTTAAAATAAACGTGTCTTATTGTTTTCGTTAAATGGAACATTAGCTGTATTTTGTTTTAAAAAAAAACTATGTATAATAGTTATAATATAGTCAAAATTTAAATTTTTAGANATAGCATTTTATACTTTCTTTAAAATAAACGTGTCTTATTGTTTTCGTTAAATGGAACATTAGCTGTATTTTGTTTAAAAAAAAAACTATGTATAATAGTTATAATATAGTCAAAATTTAAATTTTTAGAAAAAACAAGTATGTTTGGTTAATAATAGCTCGTATGTAAAATATTGTAAAATTGATGTTCTTTGCGTCGTTTGTAAATCAAACGCTTTTTTTAGTGCCATATTTAGGTTTTCGGGAATGCAATGTTGGAAGCATTTATTTATCTCAGCCTGGCTAACGTAAAAATATGGTGCTTCGGTTTACCATTAGCGTTTCCTACTAGACTTGTTTAGGTTCGTTTACACGTGGAGAAATAATACTTTGTGGGTAGCCCGAAAATTAAATTTAAACAATGGTTCAGGGAAATTGTAAGTAAATAGTGTATAATTTGGATTACGGCGTTCCCAGTTCGCTTGTCACGCACATCGAATGCACTTCTCTGGTCGGGCATTACGGCAGCCGCCTGCCTGCTGCTTCAACTACGTCGCATCGTGTTTGAAATCCCAAGTATTTTTTTAAGAAACTACTAAGAGTGAGCTCAAAGTTCTTATCTACGAAAAGAAAACGAATGGAGTTTTCAAAATATCACGCGCATTTCGAAGTTATTTTAATGCCCTCCAACAAGACTGAAAACGTTTCCTTTTTCAGCAGACTACTTACTGTATCTCAAAATATACAAACCGTACCCATGCGAAACTACGATAGAGGATTGCATTGGACTCTTTGCTACAGGGTCATGCCCAGTGTAATTATAGGGTCACCGCTCGAAGTGTTATAGTTCCAGCGGTGAGACGGGAACACTACACGTGAGTCCACAACTTTGCGCGTAGAAGCAATATGCTGCGCCAGCTGGCGTCAGCCGTAGCGCTTCGTCGATTTGTGCCTCACACACACACAAATTCGCATTCTTAATTAAAAGACGTTACGTTAAAACATATTGAGTGTTCTCTCATTGCTATAAGGCGCATAGTTCCATTTTGAATAAACTTCTATAACACTATTGACTTAATTAATTTTTAGAACCATAACTAATTGCACAGTTAAGTCACATTAAAGCCAAACATTAAAGCATCTCGGTAACACGTAGGCCCACATTTAAAACAGCAACGTGGAAATTTATAGGTGTTCGTTTAAATGGATAATGTACGAAAAAACTGTTTCCAAGTGTGTTTAAAAGAAGTTATTGAAACTTCAGATATGTATCAATAAGTTTCTGGTTCTCCGGTTCCTATCGTCAGCCATAAGCTATACTTCAAAGGGGTCCGGGTTTGTGTCCCGAGAAAGACACGAGTGTTTATAATCTGAAGAACTATAAAGTAGGAGTAAGTAAACTTAATGCCGGCAGGCACGTCTTGGAAATGGGCGGGGAAAGTTTATAAACAACAGCTCGGACAAATTTACAGCCGAAGGTTAACGTCATGGCCCTGGTTCTTAAACATCGCGCAAGACTGTTATGCGCACAAATATCAACAGAATGATTCTGACATTTGCATTTCGCATTGTTCTGTCTTCCTGCGGAGTGCGAACATAACTATTTTACTGCTGCTGTGTCTTGTCCGGTAGCGAGGCGAACCTATATACGTATGTCCGAGCAAATAAGTTTTCGATTCGTATCACTAGTTCATGTGCTGTGCTTGAAAAACGGGACTGTCCCGTGTCCAAACACATGACGTCGTATAAGACTATAAGGGGTTTAGAAACGCACTAAGCGTTTCCAGGATAATTAAACATAAATAGAGATTGATACGTTGCCTACTCTTGTTCACAATATTGTCGATCACACTGCGGAAAACGCGGTTTCTATCATGTTAAACTACTTGCAAACTCTTCAAGTCTATGCATTTCAAATCAAATAAGCACAGTAAATCGAATCCTTCCCATTGCTCAGAAGCGTGATAAATATAATTGCAAATATAATATTATTACTTTACCACCGGTGTTATTAGAAACAAATTTCATTGCCCATCTGGTACCCTTAAGAATTAAATATATTATGGTATCAGCCCACGTTTACAAGTCGTAAATTTAGTTGGGTACTAGGAAAAATATTCTGAACTTCGTGAGTAGATACCCAACTCAGCCTGCNAATCGCAAAGATGCCCCTGGAAATATGAAATATATGTATATCAACCCTTCCTAGCAACGACGCAGGCCAGAAATGTCCTTCCAATTAATAATATTCTTATAGTGAGATTTACATGCCATAAGTTCAAACATTGTCTGCATTTCTTAAAAAAGTCTACTAGATGTCAGCATTTATGCCAGTATTTTTTCCTTTTAACAACTTTAATGTGTTTTAAACGTTCTTCCATGCTGTAAACAGCGACTATTTCGACCTTCAAAGGTGCCTTCGCAGCACTCGAACGGTTTGTTTTGAGAAGGAGTAGTTAATTGCATTTGGACATTTTGAACCTGGAGTTTAATGCAAACACGTCGAGTTTGCGATTCCTTCGCTACATAGTGATAAAAAATAGTTTTAGTAGTGCAAAGATACCCTTGATTAAAACTATCATTCACATAAGATTACTCAATGAATTAGTTAGAAAAATAAAAATAAATTAAAATATCCACAATTTTCCGAAAACTTAACATATCTTAAAATGTTAAAATTATACCGCGCGTAAAGCAAACCCGTTTCATAAATTTAAGGAAATGCATGAGGAAATATGGTTAACATTTTTATTTTCGGACCACATTCTCAAACGCAAAATTAATTAAACATTCCGCTATCAACTGTCGGGTTCGCTGAACTTCGGGTGATTATTGTGCGCAGATGACATTGGCCACATGTTCATGAAGATGTTAACGTAACCCGTTTATCTTGATTTCTGTACGAATTTTACGAAAATTATATTTTTTATAGTTCCTTGGCGTATCAAAATTTTACATTCCCATGCCCAAGTTTTTACCCAAAATAGGACTGTAGAACACATTCAGCAATTAGAAAAATTTTAGTTTCACGAAAGAGCCACACATGTTGCAGGTGAAGTTCGTTTATTTTCTTATGTATTTCAAACTATCAACACGAACGATAATACAAAAACACGCCTTCCCAATATTCCTAGTTTTTGTCTTCGTGCTTGTGACTCNTCGGACAAATTTACAGCCGAAGGTTAACGTCATGGCCCTGGTTCTTAAACATCGCGCAAGACTGTTATGCGCACATATATCAACAGAATGATTCTGACATTTGCATTTCGCATTGTTCTGTCTTCCTGCGGAGTGCGAACATAACTATTTTACTGCTGCTGTGTCTTGTCCGGTAGCGAGGCGAACCTATATACGTATGTCCGAGCAAATAAGTTTTCGATTCGTATCACTAGTTCACGTGCTGTGCTTGAAAAACGGGACTGTCCCGTGTCCAAACACATGACGTCGTATAAGACTATAAGGGGTTTAGAAACGCACTAAGCGTTTCCAGGATAATTAAACATAAATAGAGATTGATACGTTGCCTACTCTTGTTCACAATATTGTCGAACACACTGCGGAGAACGCGGTTTCTATCATGTTAAACTACTTGCAAACTCTTCAAGTCTATGCATTTCAAATCAAATAAGCACAGTAAATCGAATCCTTCCCATTGCTCAGAAGCGTGATAAATATAATTGCAAATATAATATTTTTACTTTACCACCGGTGTTATTAGAAAAAATTTTCATTGCCCATCTGGTACCCTTAAGAATTAAATATATCATGGTATCAGCCCTTGTTAACAAGTCGTAAATTTAGTTGGGTACTAGGAAAAATATTCTGAACTTCGTGAGTAGATGCCCAACTCAGCCTGCAAAATCGCAAAGATGCCCCTGGAAATATGAAATATATGTATATCAACCCTTCCTAGCAACGACGCAGGCCAGAAATGTCCTTCCAATTAATAATATTCTTATAGTGAGATTTACCTGCCATAAGTTTAAACATTGTCTGCATTTCTTAAAAAAGTCTACTAGATGTCAGCATTTATGCCAGTATTTTTTCCTTTTAACAACTTTAATGTGTTTTAAACGTTCTTCCCTGCTGTAAACAGCGACTATTTCGACCTTCAAAGGTGCCTCCGCAGCACTCAAACGGTTTGTTTTGAGAAGGAATAGTTAATTGCATTTGGATATTTTGAACCTGGAGTTTAATGCATGCACGTCGAGTTTGCGATTCCTTCGCTACATAGTGATAAAAAAAACATTTTTAGTAGTGCAAAGATACCCCTGCCGATTAAAATTATCATTCGTATAAGATTACTCAATAAATTAGTTATAAAAATAAATTAAAATATCCACAATTTTCCGAAAACTTAACATATCTTAAAATGTTAAAATTATACCGTAAGTAAAGCAAACCCGTTTCATAAATTTAAGGATATACATGAGGAAATATGGTTCACATTTTTATTTTCGGACCACATTCTCAAACGCAAAATTAATTAAACATTCCGCTATCAACTGTCGGGTTCGCTGAACTTCGGGTGATTATTGTGCGCAGATGACATTGGCCACATGTTCATGAAGATGTTAACGTAACCCGTTTATCTTGATTTCTGTACGAATTTTACGAAAATTATATTTTTTATAGTTCCTTGGCGTATCAAAATTTTACATTCCCATGCCCAATTTTTTTACCCAAAATAGGACTGTAGAACACATTCAGCAATTAGAAAAATTTTAGTTTCACGAAAGAGCCACACATGTTGCAGGTGAAGTTCGTTTATTTTCTTATGTATTTCAGACTGCGACGTTAAATGTTTCGAAAAAAGAAACTATCAACACGAACGATAATACAAAAACACGCCTTCCCAATATTCCTAGTTTTTGTCTTCGTGCTTGTGACTCTTGAGTAATTGAAAATCGCTGATATCTGCATTTATGTTACTTTATTTTACTTCAGAATAATTTGAAATACCAGTGTTTACCTTCCCTTTATAATACCTCCGTGATATGTAATATTACATAGAAAAACCAAATTAACTGAATCATATTTATATCCTATTTATAGGATGTAACCGTCAAATGAATAAAAATGTTTATTCTTATTACTTGATAGAATATAAGAGTATGTATCGTAACAAAAGGAGCTTATTTACACTGTACTATTGTGGCAATTGTGTCCCAGAATTGCAGAACAGAAAAGAAATGATAGAACAGAGAAGAAATGATAGNCACTGTACTATTGTGGCAATTGTGTCCCAGAATTGCAGAACAGAAAAGAAATGATAGAACAGAGAAGAAATGATAGAACAGAGAAGAAATGATAACAGGTCAAATAATACTTATTTTTAAATATACTTCATGGAATAACTNAAGAAATGATAGAACAGAGAAGAAATGATAACAGGTCAAATAATACTTATTTTTAAATATACTTCATGGAATAACTTAAATTGCAGTGTGGAGTACTATTTTACAGACGTGCGTAATAATGTAATGTCACAAAGTAGATAGTATACAGAGGCGAAATTGAGCGGCGGTATCTTTGTCGCACAAGCCTCTTAAGTGGAGCTTGTGTCTGATTGGCTAATGTCAGCTGCAAAACGTTCCCTATTGGCTGCGATGCCGGCTGGCAAGTAGGCTATCAGACGCTGATTGGTGAACAGCGTACCAACATTTTACTGGCCTGCGATGCCATTTTACTGGCGTGTGCGGATTGGTTCGCAGAATAAGCGACTGTTTCTGCTTTGTGTTCTCAAGTACTGTGTGGTACTGTAGGTAATGTATGTGCATTATGTATGGGACAACAACAGAAAACAGTTTGCAATTCCTCGTAACTTACGTATCTGTTAAAATGTGTTAATAACCAAATAGATAAGTTTGTATTTGTCTAATGGTTAACACTTGTATAATTTAAATTTTGTATAAGCATACATTTATGTACGTATAAGTGTATGTTCCAATCGAATGTGCCCATTTATCCTTTCAATCTAGTAAAAATTAATTTTGTTTCAAAACATGATACATTGTTGGTCAAAACAACAAACAGCTAAAAATATTACACGGTTTTTGGGGTGTTTTTGCGATGAAGAGAATTGTTTGAAGAATTTCTGAAAATTTCGTGATCTGCGAGTTAGTGTGGGCTCCGAACCATGCGGTATTGCGAACAGGCACTTGCAAGTTCAGCCATCACAAGTTCCGCCTCTATGCCACGCCTTGGGAATCGCTAGGGACATGAAAATGTCGCGTTTTCAAAGACCTGCACGCTAGACATCACGACAGTTTGTATTTTCGAGCCTCAGCTTGCTGTTCATTGGCTGCTGCCCCAGAGTGTAGCCAGTATTACCTCAGACCAGGTGGCCCGGGATTCGGTGCTTGTTTTTTTTGCTGCTATGTTATTGGCTGAGAATTCATCTGGGCGTGTCTAATAAACTCTAATCCAATAACCGTAAAAAAAAAAATTAAAGCATAAATTCACATGTGTTTTAAGTCTAGCTTGTTCTGAAATGGATTCTCGGAATTTTCCCGTCATCCAGGACCTTAGTTATGGAAGTTCTTACATTGAAAATCACAAATTTTTTCATGCGTTGAAAGTATGGTATACGATTCTTGTATAAGTATGATTACCTTTAATATATAACAGCACAAAAAAAATTCGCCTACACGTTAATTTTCCAGTAAGTTTTCATAGCAACGAGGAAGGAATCCGTGTTTGTGAAAACATGGCCTATAATTGAATAGGAAGCGCTGTCCGGGATTTATGACGTGGAGCAAGGCACTGCACGGCCGACAGCAGAAGATAACTCACGTAGCGGTGCTGACAGTATGCCAGCTTCTCTAAGGGACCCGCATCCCCACATCCACGGCGCATTTGAATAAGAAATGATGCACTTCCTGCGACGCGAGTAAACAAACCGCTTTCATATCCTCCGGCGAGATGTGCCCTGGAACGCGTGCCGCATGCTGGAATCCTAATTCCCGTTCAATTAACATTCGCGCGGTGAGTGGCAAGCGTTGCGCATGCTGTGTTCTCGCGAGAAGACCCCGCGCGGGAAGATGTTTGTTTGTTCCCACAAAGCATTTGTTTGCCGAGTGGAAAATAATTATGCAAGTGACTGTCGCCTAATAAGATGTTTGATAAAGTTTAACTTATACATTACATGCTACGTAAACTGTGGCGTTTACAGAAAAGCAGGCATCTTCTACCGGCAATTATGCAAAATCTTACAACGACTTTAAGATTTCAGGAAAGTCTGCTTGAGATGCCTGCTTCATTTTCGTACAATAAAAATACTATACTGGATCTCCAGTTAAGGTTTCCACTTCATAGCCTATTGAATTATACTCTTTTTAAGTACAATACTACAGTCGACAGTGTGCGTTATTTGAGGCTAAGAACCCTTTGTTTGTGTGTTATAATTTATAATAATTATTTTAATTACGGCTCTCTCTTTATGCCGGTAGACTAATCACTGGGAGCGTGAGTAGTTTAGCAATTATTTTTAAAACCGTGATTTGTATCTACACTTCTAGAATTCATCAATTCATTCACCAGACGATCATACGTAATTGTTAAAACCTCATAAATGTAAATATGAAATCTTTGTAATGATTTCCAACTCCTTTGTGCATACAACAAGTGAAAACTATACGGAAAAAAGTATAACGTTATTACAACAAAAATTACTTTTGGGCAATTTATTCAAACTTTCAAGATGAAGAAAAATTAATAATGATATAAAAAAGTTAATTATGATAACTATTTACATAGTATTATACTACTAAAATGCTAATATTCTGTTGAAGTATTAATTTTAACAAAGCCTCTAAGTATTTTTGACATAAGCAAATCTTCTATTATGGTCAAAATAACAGGAATAACAAAATATTTGTGTAACTATGGCATTAAAGTAATGCCCAGTCAAAACAAGTTTAAACTGACTTGACATTGAAAAATTACAGATGCTAGTAAACAGTGATTATTTAAAATTAATCTAGAAATTTTAAAGTTTAAATCATATAATGTGAACTAATTATAACTTAGATTGGCTTCAAAACCTTACAATAGAGTTAACGCGTGCCAAATATGCACATATTTCTATAACATAAATATTTCCACATAACGAAAGAGTATTGCCGGTTGTTGTTATATGTATGTACTTGAATACATTGTTATATTGTTATATAAAACGAATCCGGACATGTCGGAATAGAGCAGTTGGTAGGACAATGGATGTCATGACGTGGAAATTGCCATTCACGCAAATTGCGTGTTCGATTCTCTTCCCTGCCCTAATGTTTTTTTCGTTAAAGGTAAATTTTTTTGTGACAAAATAATTTTATCTACTTAATATATTTCACATCGGAAAGGTTTTTAAAACAGAGGAAACACAAGTTAATATTTAACACAAATCTTAACATTAACACAAAATTTGTTTTGCCTCAACATAAATACCATCTTCGTGTTGACAGCACAGCAAAAAGGTATGGTTGATACAAAAGTACTTAATATCAAAGTTCGGCCTACATGTATAGCATAACAGTATGTTACATTAATATCAACATTAGTTAATGATGGCTCACAAATAACAAAAATCACTGTGGTTGTAACATTAACAATGTTGGCACAACATTAGATTTAATCTATGTAATTTCAATGTCAACATATTTAAATATCGCACTTTGAACACGAGAGTGTGTGAGCCGCTGACGGGAGGTTATCTGCACATGCGTCTGTGGGTCGCCACCATTACTACGCAAACGCGTTTCGCACGTATTTTTTAAACTTAGCATAAGAACCTATCAATGTCGCCTAAAATAATCAAGGATTATGTTATATAACGTGTTTTTATAGTTTAACCTTACCCTAGCTAACATAGACTACTTGCTGAATGGGTGTTTTAGCAGCATAAAATAACCTAGGGTAGTTGGTGAACAAGTGGATCGTATTCCCACGCGCGGGATCCACGTCTTCGACTGTCCACATACGCTTATCTTATTAATACGATGTTTAAAATACGGAAATATTTGTCTACGTCACTGCCAACTTAACCGGTACACTATAAATTTTTTTTTAGTATTTTTGCATGAAAAACCCTAGGAAAACCAATTTCCAAGAAAATTCTTTGTAAAGCTATAAAACATTTTTTTTTTGTAAAAACTCTAAAATATTTATTTGTAAAACTACGAATGATAGTTTTGCATTAATATTGACGTTATTGAGAAGTGTACATCAAATGATTTGCTTTCTTCTAGGAAACAAATGTGATAAATTAATAACAAAGAATAACTTAAATAAATACTTCAGAATATAATTAACGATAAAAAGAATTACGCATTACCAGTACGCGAACTAGATCCCAAACCCCTTGTATTATTAGCCAGTACTTTTAACCACAAGATCAACTTCGCTTACATACCTAAACTACATTTTTAAGGTAAATATAACTGCAAGTACCTACAACATCATAATGAAGTTATTTGGTTAAGAAGAATAGGTACATTTATTTAATTTTAAGAGTTATGTTGTTGAGTTGAGAGATTTGGACTGCTGTTAACAACGAGGTATTAAGAGCTGATTTAAGAATTATATGTAGCTAGGAAACATTAACAGTTAATGAATAACACGGTCACGTTTCATTACAATTATTTGAGCTGTTTTAAGTGTTTTACGTAATTCAAACTTGCAAAATATTTCTTTTTGCACGCAGTTACACTTTACATCACCCATAGTTTTTGTACAAACAGCTATATAGGGTTTAACTTTGTTGAGTGTCCGTCATTTTGCTGGAGCTCGTGGAAACGAGTCAGTATAGTAAAAACATTTCTTGCGGTCTATAATGAACATGGCCCTTGTAGTTTTACAAAAGAGTAGTTTTACAAGATAAATCTTTGTACTGTTCCAAGCATTTGTAAAATTACAAAGAATTTCTCAGTAAAAACTACAAATATTTTTACAGTGTAACATGTCAGTGGTGTAACCGCTAAAATATTCATGGACATGGGAAGTGAATATTTACAAAATTTTATGACTTCAAAAGAAAGGGGGTTGCGGTGATTTAGTGGTTAGACTACTAGCTTCCCACCTAGTTCTATTCCCGGTGGGGTCACATCCGGATTTTCGCAATTGGGAATAGCGCCGGACGATGCCACTGATCAGTGGGTTTTCTCTGGGATCTCCCGTTTCTCCCACCTCTTCATTCTTCTGCTCCATTCTAACTTCGGTTCACTCTTATCCGCTCTCAACACCTCGATATTAAGAGCCACCCAAATCTCTTCACTCACTTAAAAAGTATGCAAGTATCTGTAAAACATCATAAAATTCCAACTTATACATAGCATACTCACGCGCATACACACACGTCCTGTTACTTACTTGGTATTCGGAGATACAAACCAAAACACTCATTATCAGAATGTCACGTTTTATAACCCTCAGCCATGGCAGTAGCCTATCCAAACAAAATGTATACGCGTGAAGGAAATTCTATTATTGAACTTGTGAGTTTGGCATTATTTTTATGTATAGCTACAGAAAAGTTGGCGAGTTGATTTAGTTACTAGCTACACCGAGTGCAATTCTGTGTTTGTATTTCTTTTGCAATCGAGAAGTGGATTATATGATACGCCTACCTAAATAACTCGGAATCAGTAACAAAAATGATGCCCGAAGACCAGAGCTATTAATGTAAAAAGTGTTTCCAAAACACATGGCCAAAATTTAAGGGGGAGTCTCTCACGCCGTTTCACTGAGAAACGTATCCAGAATGTTTTAGTTTAACCAATAAAAGCATTCACTGGCAGGAAATATACATGAAGTTGCATGAGACTTAAAATCAATGCAGTATTTCTTTTCTCGTAATATCAACATGTGACATTCAGTTTCAATTTTTTGTGTACACAAGCTTTCACAAACTCTGGGAAAAATTTTAGTCTTTTGTTGCCGATACAAATATTTCTGGACGTATTTTTAAATAGTGTTTATGTGCTGTAGCATTCCCAGATACTAGGCCACAATTTTTAAGCCAAATTTATTCAAATTTTTACATTACCACCAACTCTGAACGTTTTCAGTGACCAAACTAATCGATTCTTCACACAAGCTTACCCAGTCCTTTCTTTTTGCCACAATTTAAGTAATCCTAATTGTAAAGTACGACCAAGCCTTTCAGAAACGTTATACACGATGTATCTAAACTCGACTGACAAATCGTTGCAGGTTAATCACGAAAAAGCAGGCGAAAACATGCCTCACTGTAAAAAACACTAAGGTAATTTTCCCTTATATTTAAGGAAAGTAAATTGCACTTACATATATCGTAAATTACCTCTTATGTGTGGAGCAAATTTAAATAAGTAAAGTACTATTCCCTAATCGTATCGAAAAATACCTTACAAAAGCGTGGGAAAATGCCATAAAAATTAGGGAATATTAGTTATATTGTATAATAAAATTAAAATTCCAAAAATTCGGGACTAACAGTGTCTTTATTAGTGCTTTGAAGTCAATACCTTTCAAAGTATTTTAATAATTCCCACTGACATAAAAATTACGCAGGTAAAGCTAAAGGTGTATATTGAGATTTGAAAATTGGGACAAAATGGCCTTCCGTTTTTAACAGTCTCTTATGAATTTTCTTANTAAAGGTGTATATTGAGATTTGAAAATTGGGACAAAATGGCCTTCCGTTTTTAACAGTCTCTTATGAATTTTCTTATTTTTTTTCACAAACTTTCCATTTATAACGATTTGATAATTATATTTTACAGATTTTATACCGTAAAAATAATTTTTATTGCTTAGTATTTTGTCTGCGCTAACTAATATAAGTCGTACAAGCTGTCCAACAGGGCGCCTCGTTTTGTTTCTTCCTCCCGTCTTTACGTCNTAAAGGTGTATATTGAGATTTGAAAATTGGGACAAAATGGCCTTCCGTTTTTAACAGTCTCTTATGAATTTTCTTCTTTTTTTTCACAAACTTTCCATTTATAACGATTTGATAATTATATTTTACAGATTTTATACCGTAAAAATAATTTTTATTGCTTAGTATTTTGCCTGCGCTAACTAATATAAGTCGTACAAGCTGTCCAACAGGGCGCCTCGTTTTGTTTCTTCCTCCCGTCTTTACGTCGAGCTGTTGAGATAATGCTGAGGAGGTACACACGTCGTAAGGTAACTATCCCATCCATATATGGGATTTCTCCACTGCCATGTAAGTGAGTTTTACTCCAGAGTGCGGTAATTCTACCTTTCATGTAAATAAAAATATGTTTCCCAGACAATTTCACGAATAATACCTTACAACTTTCACGTAATTTGCCTAATACTTTTACCTGTTATCTAAAGTGAGTCCTACGAGCGGTTCACATGTTTGTAACTGTGCCTGAAGCAATAATTTTTTACTAATACTACAGAAAACATTTCAGATGGAACACTGAGTTCTGGACATTGCGTAACGTTAATTGTGACATGCGGATTATAGTCCACCTTTTAAATCCCAAATATGCTACCGCGTTATGGAGATTAAGTATAAATAAGGGTATTAACCGTGAATATTTCCATGAAATAATTTGAGACAGCGATAGGTGTTGTGGTGTTTAAAAATATTTTCCCGTTACACATTATCCAGACACACAGTATTCCATCTTAAATATTTCCTCCAATATTTGTAATAAACCGTAGGTCGTATGCATGTTTTCACAGTTTTTTTTCGTGATTTACCTGCAGTCAATGCTTGTTTGTAGAATTTAGACACATTCTGTATACTGTAACGCTATAGAATGTTTGTGGTTATTTAAGCATTTCTAAAGTCAAACTTTAAAAATTCCACTTCCCGTACCTGCATATATTTTAATGCACATGCTGGCTGGCAAGCGACAGTACAGTTGGTAACGATGGAGGGAAAGCAGTCCAATATTTTAACGTCAAATTAAAAGTGTTATTAACTATGTAAAGATAGCACTTTTGAAAGCCCTGTCATATAAAATAATAGTTAATAAAAATTATTTATTGTTGCCTTAGACGGTAATTATGGAGTCCGGTGAAATAAATACAGTACGTTCATTACTAGCATAGCAACATTTACTTTAAAAAGTGGTGGAAGGATTAAAAATGGCTGATAGAAAAAAATTAAACAGGGCCTCAAAAGTGCTCACTTTACCTTGAACAGCCTATAGGTGTAGCCATGTGAATACTGAATTTCTTTCTTATTCTTTGTTGTTAGAGTTAAAAAATTTGTAAAATAGTTATTTTTCTAATAATTTCAGAGTTTTCGTTGAGTGAATGCGCTGAGGCCCGTGCCGAAGATAATTGTACGTATGGTGTTAGCACGCTGATTGTGCGTACAAGAAGGTGTTCAGTAGGGCGTTGGAACGTGCTCAGCTCATGGTGAACAGCCTTTAGACACGCTCGGCGGCAGCTGCAGGTCTTCCGCCGAGCGTGTCCATGGACCGTCTCGCCCATCCACTTCGCTCGCGACTCTTCTATCTAACACTGGCGTTGTATTCACTACTTCAACTCATTCTCATGAAAACACAGAAAAAAAGGCTACGAAGTTATGAAAATGTAATTTAAGTGATTTTGTGTATCGGATGCAACAAGCATTTCTGTGGCTCAACTAATGGGCCTACTTAATTATAAGTGCAGCACATCAACACCTAGCAGATGAATCATGTGGGGTCCGCAAGTTCAAATCCTGAAGAAAATAAGTATGGTAAAAAATTTTGAAAAATATTTAGGTTCATAAATTGTTTACGGGTGTCTTCAAATCGACTCTGAATGCCGAGTAACCTAGTGACATGTTAAGTGCTCCACAATAATTTGAATTTACATATTTGCTACAACACTCCTGCATTTGTTCTCTGATTACTAAGCATTGTCGGCTGTATGTTATTTTTATTCTAACTGAAAGTTTAAAATAATAGAAATCAAGCATGAAAAATAGCTTAAAATGAACAATGAAGTTTTCAGAAATATTTATATCGTGAAAATTCTTGCTACAATCTAACACAAATGTAAAATAATAACATAGATTAAAGCTGAGTCCGAATCAAGTCTATTGGTTTCTGCATCATAGGTCATCCTCATTCTGTTTATAAACTCTTGCATTACTGAAGGTCGAGTGAACACACATTCAATATACCTATCTAAGATATATAAAGTCCAGTAACAAAAGGACATCAAAATGCATTTTTTTCTTTCAGACATTAAAAGTTTAAATTTTATCTTATTTTATAAATGTCTATATTAACTTTCCGAGTAACGACCTTATTAAAATTCTACGGATGTCTTGATTCCGAACTCGATCGTTACGACCGCGGAATGCCGTACATTGTAAAAATTTTCTGTATTTATACAATTGTTTAGAAACTAGTTTCGAAGATTATTTTTGTAACATTAAAATTTAATTGTATAAAAATTATGCGAAAATGTAATGTATAATGTGCAAAACTAGCGTTGAATGTTACGAAAGCAAGTACTGCAGACTTCATGGTTACTCAGACAATTATTATATCTCACAATTCAATGTATTGTAATGATACAGTATTTCAGATGTATAATTTCAAGAAAATCTTTGGCAACAAGTTTACAAAGAACTGCTTGTAGTACAAAAAAAAAATTTTTTCTGTGTAGTTCAGCTTTGTGTTCAGAGGAGAAGTATCGACTCCAGGCAACAATGCAGCTCAAACCGTCAGCTGACCTGCAGCAATATCAGAGAGCTGCTTGTCGATCAGAAAAACTTAAACCCGGGAATACAGCATTAATATAAAAGTAAGTATACTCTATTGGTGGTAAAGTAAGAAGCACTTGAAATGAATCATTGAAAAAATTTCTCTCCCCATTAACTGCATTCTATGCTACCGAGAATACTAACAAACTGGCTAATCTTGAGTTGGCAGAGGATTAAGTGAAATACTTCCATGTATTGACATTGTAAAGCTAGTGTAATGTTTACATTTATGACAAATAGAGTTGACGATTTTTTCTTTATACACGCTAGAGTACGAAATATTATGTTAGTAACATATTCATTTTCGTAACAATTTCACGTTTTCACTCAACTGGCGCATGCCTTATATCAACCTTAAAGTTAAATACATAAGCTGTGTACAATGGTACTTGCTAAACCGCGCATAAAATTACCCGTGTCGATTGCCAACGCAAACATGCGTAGCAAGTTGGCGAACCTTCGTGTGCAGAAAACTATTCGTCGTCAATTAGAACCCACTATTATACTTACACGCGTCTAAACTCACTTTCACAACCGTACATTTCCCGTCATGAACTAAACATACATTTTAATTGATTTATTTTCGCATTATCATTTGTTTCCTTAGCGCGTAGTTTGTTGAAAACGAGAGTAAAATTGGAACTGCAACAGTTATAATAATTCTTCCGTATCCATCGCGACTGTTTACTTGCAATATGTTAACATACAAAAATATAGGTGGAAAATTATAAATATAAGTTGGGAAAATTACGCAAATAAAAATTTAAAAAACTTTTTGAAGAATTTTTTATTTGAAAATGAAATCGTATTGATTGACATAAAAAATACACCCTGTCTTATTGTGTCAGTTGTAGCGGAGGATTTTTATTACGTCTGTGGTTTTGAGTACGAACGTCGTTACGATAATGGTTATTTCGAATGTAGGGTGGCCTTTGATGTTACAAATGGCGGGATAATAACAAATAATCAGCAGAAAAGTACATATTCAGCAGGTCTTTCAAAACTTATCACTTAACTATAAACAGCCTGAGGTACACAGAGAAAAAAATATTTTGTTTTGGGAGGTTGGCCTGCTAAATTATTTTGTAGGTACTATAAAATAATATTGTGCTGGCCACAAAAGTTTAGTGGCGACTAGTAAATTATTAAGTGGTCACCACAAAATTTATTTGGCAAGGTGAATATTAACAAAACATTTTGTTGTTGACACAAGGATTGTTGGAGGCCGCGCTCAATATAAAAAATGGCGCTTACGCAGCACAGACATCCGTTCGCACTCTACCTACTGCATGACTCATTGATTCCTAGTACTTTATAATCATGGTGGTCCCGGTATCCCAAAAATTTCCATTAAAATTTGAAAAAAAAAATTTCTCATTATACACCCACATTGTGTCGGGGCTCAAAATCTCAAAATTAAAGAACAAATACTATTCTGTGCGCACATGGAATAGGTAAGAAGTACATACTCACATTGTTGGTTTAGAGAACTAACTATTATATAAACTAAATTAATTAAAGAAGAAATCAGGGTTTATTATTTTAAGCTGTATACGTTAAATTGCGCAGTTTTTTGCAAGTGTCTGTTTTAGCCATTGTGTTCGTCTGTTATGTCATCCTCTACTATTTGCATAAAACTGTGGGTCAAGTGACACACCACCACTAAGAGAATAGTTCTAAGAATTTTAGGATCATTTTATTGTACCGATATTGCATCACGAAATTGTAAGTCTCCATGAAAATATATGTTATTCTACTACAAACTTAGTAGCATATTGGTGGCGAAAGCCGTGCATGTGTGTAGCGGAACATTTGTCGAGAACACCCACATCTCAGATACGTGGGAATGTTTTCCATAACGCCGGACCCCTGGCTACCGGCACAGAGACTGTGAAATGCAGTTGGTTACTGTCATGTATGGTTTCCTGCTGCTGCCTTCAACACTCATGTTCTGCAGATACGCTGCGACAATTATTCTCAACATTGAAAATACATTTTCTGCGGCACGAGGTTTGAAAACCCGATATATTAATAAATTTAAAAAAAAATTGTAATTTACCATTTATTATTCATTTTTCCAGTAAATTCTTATTTCAAACGGACGATGAAANCATTTGTCGAGAACACCCACATCTCAGATACGTGGGAATGTTTTCCATAACGCCGGACCCCTGGCTACCGGCACACAGACTGTGAAATGCAGTTGGTTACTGTCATGTATGGTTTCCTGCTGCCTTCAACACTCATGTTCTGCACATACGCTGCGACAATTATTCTCAACATCGAAAATACATTTTCTGCTGCACGAGGTTTAAAAACCAGATACATTAATTAATTTAAAAAAAAATTGTAATTTACCATTTATTATTCATTTTTCCAGTAAATTCTTATTTCAAACGGACGATGAAAATTTTCTTTTAAATATTGTATGTTGCTTCAGAAGTTAGGGTATAAAATATATTCGGTATCAATAAATTAATACTAGCATATAACCAGGAATAGCAAACGGAAATAGGCCATCTACGCGCAAAGGCTGGAGTAAACGAAATGTTGAACATGGTAACAAGGGGCTAAGAAGTTTAACATAATATCATTTTATCTTGACTTATTTTAGTGGGAGTTCCCCTTAACCATTGCGAAATNAATTTAAAAAAAAATTGTAATTTACCATTTATTATTCATTTTTCCAGTAAATTCTTATTTCAAACGGACGATGAAAATTTTCTTTTAAATATTGTATGTTGCTTCAGAAGTTAGGGTATAAAATATATTCGGTATCAATAAATTAATACTAGCATATAACCAGGAATAGCAAACGGAAATAGGCCATCTACGCGCAAAGGCTGGAGTAAACGAAATGTTGAACATGGTAACAAGGGGCTAAGAAGTTTAACATAATATCATTTTATCTTGACTTATTTTAGTGGGAGTTCCCCTTAACCATTGCGAAATTTAGCATCCAACATTTATTAGTGTCTTACTGATTGCGTCAGTAGTACAAATAGTTTGTTTACTACCGTACTCATCAAATTCTCTTCATAAATAATTTTGGCTGCGTACAATTGTCCTGGCTTTACTACCAATGTATAACTGTTTACAAATGTCCATAAATACATTTACGTGTACTAAATAGGTCTGTATATATGATAGTATATGCTGAAAAATCAGAAAAAAATTATTTAAAATAAATTTTTTAGAGTAAAATTACGTTTAGGTTATACGAAAAATAAGTTTTATTTTTTAATTTTAAAGTTGATATTCTCTTTTATAGGTCTTAAAATGTCGTGTACTTACACATGCAAACACAGTCACTAACGAAGCATCTAGGTATTGAGTTCAATCACAATTAATGTTTAACGTCACATGTTTGTATACAAAACTGCGTGCTTACGGAGAATTCAGAGGTTGACTTACTTGTACGATATTTATTTTGTACGGATCAGACTGACTCTTCTTGCGTGGACACATCTCTAGTGATATTTCTGCAGAAGCTCCGGACCGAAAAATATTTCTGTTTNTGATATTTCTGCAGAAGCTCCGGACCGAAAAATATTTCTGTTTTGAAAACGTGCCTTCTTCCAGGAGCACCGCAGTACAAACCGGGCATTGTTCCCTCTCGCTGGCTCCACTAACATACGAAGTTTCTGCACCGCAAGTACACACACACACACACACACACACACATTAACTTCCCATCGACGCAACCCATTCGGAACAACTTCATTTGTAAGTCTGAAAAGGAGGTTTCGAAACGAAAAAAAGGGGTGGGGGACAGCTCTCGTATTTCGTATAACTGTTATACCGCGAAAGCTGATACATTGCATCTTGATTGCCCGCTTATGAAAGATGGGACGATGAGATGGTCTGGTGGTTTTCAAGCTGTCGGTGTCCTGGAACTACTTATCTTCTTGGAACCGATGTACCGACGTATTTTCACTGTGCTCCGTAGCTTCACGTCGCTTGCCTCTCACCTCTCACCAGACGAGCTGACGCTTCGTTATTCTTTCCCACTTCTAGGGAAACCTGCACAATGTGAACTCACTTACTGTTTTCTGCTGTGACATCCGGCGTTTCAAGTCAGGCATCTGCTGCGAGTAGTTGATCATCATAATGTTTTTGCATCTCAGTAATTGCTGATAACGAGCAAGTGTAATCTTGCAGACATTAAAATTTTTTGGTCAGCAATGAGCAGGTCTGCTTACCCGCTTTCGGTTGTTGCACAGTTGTGATTAGTCTGATTTTCATTATTCGAGACTTATTTCACTTGAGGTCTGTGATAGGTAGGATGATCAATGAGGTTATTTGGCTGATAAGATGGGTAAGTTTTTCTCACTAAAATGTTATGCACATAGATACTTTTTAAAATGGTATGAATTAGCATTATAATGCTGATAGATGAATGCTTTACATAGCTTACAGAATACAAAACAAGTTCGCTCAGTTTATTGATATCTTAATCCTGACTATGCCAACCAAATGGGGAAAAAAGTTTCTTACATCAGCAAGAAGACAAGAACCTAAATGCTTCAGAATCAACATAGCATATCCATAAATATCTTCCACTTGGATTATTTCTTAGAAAAATTAATAATTGGCTCTATTAGTAACGAACACAGTTATGCATGTATTTGGGCAACATGGAAATACTGGTTGCCACAAATTGTTGCTGAAAATCTTACAATGTAATTTCTTTTGTTAACAGCTTACTTCAAACTAACGCTGTTTAATATATCGTAAAAATTTTAAACGTCAGTGGGCTAAACCAGTTTTGTTAAATGTTTTAATGACTTAATTAAATAAAAGAGTTAATTATAATTTCTTAATTTTATTTACAATAGCTACAAACAAAATTCTCTGGACCCAACAGCTAACAGTAAATCGAACTCACTTGCCGTTTACAATTAATGAATTCCATCAATGCAATTTACAATTATCTCGAAGAAATTAACGTAATTAAGTAATAAAAATTAAGTCCCAATAGACAATGTATCAAAATCTATTCAATTATTTTATAAACTATATGTCCATATTTGACAGTTCCAATATTTACAATAAAGTCCGTATGACATGTTTATTCTATACCATCTCAGTTTAGTCCAGGTCCCACCAGTCCGCAATGTTCTAGAGTTCTCCGAGCGCCCTCACGCACAGTAGCCTTCACTCGTCGGATATCACACCCTCTCGTCCATTCACACCAATAACACCTCGTCCGCCGTCGCCTCGCGATCTCCCATCTTCGTCCGTCCTCTTCGCAGATGTCTCTCGCTGCACCACGAGTCGCTTTATTACCGCACTCAACCAACTGGCTTCCACGAAAAGACTGCCAACCCTTGGACCGTTGTGATATTAATAGGGTCGTAGGCCATAGCCCAGAAATGTCTCTAAATGCCGCGTGGCGCTGAGGATCCTAGTTACCAGAATATTATTTCGCAATCTCTACGGCCGGCGACTTCTCCAGCAGGAGGATGAGGAGCTGTCACGCCAGATATGTCAGCTGTTAATAATTCCCGGCCTCCTGGCTACAGAACCGCGATCGGGTCTGCATGAAGGGGAGCGGAGGGTCGAGGTAGGAAACACCCACAGAGCCGAGACCGTGCAAAGTGCCTGCGCCCTACGCGGCAGCAGCCACCTAACTATATATTTTTACTTATTTCGGTGCATGTGTATCTCTTGTACGTTATATATTTACTCGCTGTAGAAATATTTATATTGCTTCATACGTAGAATGTTAAGTACAGCGGCAATTTAAGTCATGTTAAAAGCGGAATATCCATGAATATAACTACAGAAATGACCTTTTTACTGGCCGCTATTTCTCCGTCTGCCACAGTCAACCAGCCCGTATTCTTTAAACGGGAGTACTCTGCTGCATAAATGTCACCTAGCTGATTGCAACAATGTGATTACGCAAGTAATTTCACAGCAAAACAGCTGCTATCAAATTAAAGTGATTGCCGTCCAAAATGGCAAACACTACATTATAACATTTTCGTTTATTTTAACTGTTCATACATCGTTCAATATTTTTGAGATTTTAGATATAAGTTCTATGAAAGGTTTTAACCTAAAAGGATTAGGAAGCCATGTTATAACAAGTAACTGGCAGTATCTCTTCTAGATATCTAACACATTCCTAAGGAAGGGTAGGTACAGAGGAGTACAGATGACTATTCTAATTCACGGTAAATTGAGCCCTTTTTGAAGCACTCTCATTTGGAATAATAGTCAATAAATGTAATTTATTGTAACTTAAGACGTTAATTTTCGATTCCAGTGAAACCTGTACACTATGTTTATTACTAACATGGTAATATTTGTTTTAAAAAGTAGTTAAGGGATAAAAAATGGCTGATATGAATAAAGTAACTAGGGCTTTAAAATTACTGACTTTACCGTGAATATCATATACGAGGTGGAAGCCGGTCTCTCGCTCTCAAAACCTAGCGGGCACAAACTCGTCCCATATAGCCAGGCCAGGTGGAAGTCTCTCATCACAGAGTACTTAATAATACAGAGGTGAAACAGCCACTTAATCCGCAAACTCCAACCTTTAACACCAGCAAAATAGCGTCATTGGCCAACAAAATGTCGGCAGACCACACGCCAATCAGCGTCTGGTGACCTACCTGAAGGCCGGTAGACCAGCTAACAGGGAACCTTTCGCAGCACGCAGTAGCCAATCAGACACAATGCCCGTTCCAGAGCGTCGCGCAGCCAGTCAGAGAAAGCGTGCGTCCACAATAAAGGAACCGCCATGCCATTTCATCTCTGTGTACTTAACTACGCTGTAGTTGTGCGATGTCTCTTGTTATCCTACGTACGCAGAACAGAAATGCTTTTGAGATCACTTTCCTGTCTTTGAGTCTGTGTGTATGTGTGTGTTGGTGTCTGTGCAGGTTTGTATCTCCCCTTTTTAATTATTGAATGCATGGACCGAATTTCACCAAAGTCGGTACACATATAGTACTTATTAAGGACACCTGACATTTATAGCGTTCTACCACACCGGACACATACTTTTAATAAGGCGGCCATTTGTATTTATTTAAGGAAATGTGTCGTACCTCAAGAAATATTCAACCGATTGAAACCAAATTTTGTGTGTTGACAGCGCAATGAGGAAGCATTTAACTTAGAGTTGGATATTTTTGTTGATTCCCATTTTCGAAGATAGCAGAAAATAAAAAATTGAGCATTTATGTTATACCTCGAAAACCACTAAATCAATTATTGCCTAATTTGGCACGTAAGTAGAACTATGGTAGACTTTTTTAACGTATGAGATTCAAATTGATGTGCAATTTATTTTCAAAATGGTGGCCATACGAACATCACATGACAAATTAATTTGTGTCATATCTCCGAAAAAACAAACTGATTTTTACCAATTTGGGTAAATATGTTTAACTACAGAAGCCATGAAAAGTGATACGTTTTGAGTGTGGGACACTTATTTTCAAAATGGCAGCTGTATACGTATTTAAGCTCAGTATGTTATATCTACCAAATTACGAAATAATTTCAACGTAACTTTGTATGATCGCAGTATCTATTATATCCATCTAATATGGCTATTCAGTGACTTATATCTCAGCCAATTTGTAAGATAGCCCCACATGTAAAAAATTATAGTTTTGTGTCATATATAGGGAAACAATCAATCGATTCCTACCAAATTTGACGAAGAAGTTGCACTGTTGTAGGTTTACATTAATTTATATGACGGGTGCTATATTGTGTGTGTTAAACGATGCTAGACAAGACCAGGCCATCCTGGTCAGTACAACAGAATAGCAAACGACTTCCGTACGAACCGACTGAAACGAAACCATCTCATTCAGAGTGCAGCCGACACTCACAACTCTAACAGTGGAACACATCTGACCCTGCGGACATTGTGCGATCAACTAGCATCGTGAGAATCTGTAAGGCAGCCTAGGTGGTCGGCGAGCAGCACGGGCATTATGCATGTCTGGGCAAGTCGAAGGGATGGCACAAAACTCCAGATGAGAGAGAGACAGACATGTCAGGCTCCAGGGTGGTAGACCAGCTGAGTCACACAAGCACTTTTCCATTACGAAAGGAATTTCGTTATACAGTGCGAGAATAAAATTTATTTTATTTTAAATATTATAAACATGTACATATTTCGAATACATACAATTAATATAGAAATAACAGTAAATATTTGAACATTGTAAAGACGAGTAAGAAAGCCACACATAATATACATTTAAACTATGTATGAACTTTGCTTTTCACTCATCAGAAAATATATGTACCCTGTCAGCATTGGAAACAGTGCACCAATCTGAGAATAAGGTAGTTTAGGGTCAATCCTACAATGAGACCAATCATTTCACTTGATACAATACTATATCATACACAATTTGAACTTATATATTATATCTAAGCATTTAATTACCGAACACATCATACAACATCCGTAATGTCCAGCAAATAACTGAAGCTAGGTACATGCAATCTGGTGAAGTCATCATATCAAACCTGTGCGCGCCTGAAGGGATTGGGGGAGAGTTATGCATTTATTTATATTGCAGACCCCGTGACAATCATTCCCGATATCCAGTAAACACATAGACACCTCAGTCGAAGACACAGATGATAAGATTGAAGAGGAAGAAGACAGAACCAAGAAGTCAATGATATGAGCCAAATAGCCGATGGCACAGACGAAGTCCTTTTAGCTCTGGAGTTCCCGATGTCACATAAGCTAGATGAGGTGATCCAAATACATCCATCGACGAACTTACAAAACCTACAGGTGGGGGTTGTCTTCAGCACAGTGTAAAGTAATACACATAACCACCCACACGAAACAATTACCTATAATCAGTCAGAAGTTAAAACTCCATGTCGGATGTTTTTAACATGACATAAAGCTGTTAATGTTAGCATGTCTCTTTAAAATATTGCTTCCAATAATCTGGCGCTAGTAGAGAATATCGCTTCTGTCCACCCTACTAATTTTAAGGTATATAAAAAAAGTTCGTACAACCACACAACGCCCAGAAATTCTCTCTCTCGTCGAAGAGACATAGTGACAAACATGGGATACTATTTTAGTTGTCAGAAAATTTTATTATTTATCGTGACATAAAGAAAGACTAAATGCCATGCAGCACTCGTCAAAGATACCTATCTTGCATACCTGCCTGAATAATTCATTTTCGAATATGCGCAACACGAAATAAAATCTGTCTACAAACAGCTACCTGTCTATCTGAAACAGCACGAACAGATTCTTGGCTGTCTCCCATTCCTAAGGATGTTTTCGAGGTGATACTACTGTTACAGACTCACAACATTCCAGGAGGTGGTATAAGACACTTCGGGAGAGAGTAGCAGCAATAGCAGAAAAAAAAAACAAGGCATTTTTAACACGGAAAGTTGAACGAGTGCAAAGAAGAAGTGTTATCGAATTCACAACTTCACAGGCTAGACAGCGATTGACCCGATAAAGCAACATATTACAGCCCAGCAACCATGCTGATGTTTCCACCACATAGCCAGCAGTATTCTACTTAGACAACCCTAGATAGGGAATGCAAACTAGCATGCAGTGTTAACAGTATACAAGCGAGTATCATATAAAAATGGATGTCATCACGCCAGCGAGTGTGGTGGTGGAAATCAGACCGTCATGATGCATGCATATACTACGATAATGTACTCTGCTACAATGTGAAGATGGAATCAATGGTTGAAGACTTACCATCTGTATTATTGTCATCATAGCCAACAGCAAGGGACCCTGAAGAGTCGCTACAAACATTATGGAAACAATGTTACTACTTTAGAAATACCTTTAGTTAAAGCTGTAATGCACACCGAAATGAAAGTAGCCATTGCATGTTTAGCCCAGCATACGAAACATTTCACTGTAATAACTGAGATGCAGTGTTTATCGCAGTGATAACCTGTATAAACATAACAAGAAGTAAAAAGGCAATGTATGTTATTTGTCAGCAAGCGAGTGTAGCAAGAGTTGCAGCACGGCCTTCTGCGATTTTTAATTTTTCTAAAAAAAATTGCGATTGTTTTTTGCTATCAGAGAAAGATTTCGTTCAACATGGTTGTCAAGGTCAAGATCGCATGCCATCATTCAAGGTCAGGTTAAGGTCAAGGTCGCATGATGTAATCCAAAATCAAGGTCATGATTGCTTGTTGTAATGGTTCCTGCAGTTTTGAGTGACCCAAATTGATTTTCTCAGAGTTTTGTCGTGATTGTTTTATAAACAAAATATAAGTTTTTATGGTCAAGGTCATGGTTGCTTGTTGTCATGGTTCCTGCTGTTGTGAGCGAGGCAAATGGATATTCTCAGAGTGTTCCTATGATTGTTTTAGAAACAAAATAAAGGTTTTTTTTCTTTCATTTCTAGTGTTAATTTAGAACGAAATAATGCCCAAAGGTCAAGGTCAAGGTAGTTAGACATCATAAATCCTGCTATTGCGAGCAGAGGCGAATGGGTTTTCTCAGAGTGTTCGCATTTTTTTCATCCTTAAAAATAAGTTGTGGATATAATATTTAAAACGAAATAACTTTTTACCATGCCTTGTATACTTAATTTCTCTTATCAAGGGAAGTGCAAGTGAGACTCAGCTGGTCTGCCACCCTGGAGCCTGACCTCTCTCTCTCTCTCTCTCTCTCTGCTAGTGTTCTGTGCCATCCTTTCAATTTGCGGAGATATGCACATTGCACAGTGCCCATGCTGCCAGCCCACCACCTGGGCTACCTTACAGATTCTCATGATGTTAGTTGATCGAAGTACGTCGACTGGGTCAAATGCTTTCCGCTGTTAGTGATGCGGGTTGCGAGTGTTTGTGATAATCAGAATGTGATGGTTTCGTTTCTGTCGGTTTGTAAGGAAGTCGTTTGCTATTCTGTTGTTCTAATCAGGACGGCCTGGTCTTGATTAGCTTCATCTGACACTTCGAACATTGCTCGATGCTTGTGCAATATGTGGTGGTATGTAAGTGCTAATAACTAGTTTCCTTTACATTTGATAAGTTATTTCTGTCTGCATCGGTATGTATCAGTGTCGACCTTGTCGTTCCCCTTGCTTCTCGACTCTGCCAAAGTATTTTATTTAAGCCTAATGCCACATATGTTGCTCGATACTCGCGCATTATGCGTTGTTTGGTAGTGCTTCTGTACTGTAGCGTAGCTCGGTTGGAGGGTGTATATGAGGAAAATCGTTTGCTATTCTGCTGTTATAACCAAGGCTACCATCTCAGTTTTCCGATGCATGGTCTTGTCTATCAACGACTGTTGCGATGTGCAGTGTTCGTCTCTTGGGCAATATGCGTTGGTTGGTAGGTTTTTATAAATATTTTTCCTTTACATTTATTTTTATATCTGTTCATCGATATGTAGCAGTGTTGTCATCTCTTGAATGACCAATTGTTGAAATACATGATGTTTAGTGGCAAGCAAAGTAACACAGCCTTTACAAGTCGTGTAATGCATCTTAAAATTATCACCGCTGGTTAATAGTGTACTGCATTTGACATATTGGAGATTTTTTTTTTGAAGTTGGTCCTTGTGAACATACACTCTTATCCTGTTCCCAGGCATTCCAGTTTTTTTTACTAAAGTTTTCAAAGCAATAGTAGCTATGATATTGCTTTTATGAAATGTGGAACTACCAGGTATTTTTTTATAGTAGAGGTTCAATAAGACATCGTGCTCGCAGCGCGCTTGCGTTTATGTTGGACCTTTATTATTTAATATAATGTTACTTAATGTTTTCCTGTATGCGACGGTTTTATATGTTGCACGAGGTTCCTTCAACCCCCGATCATTTATCTGACGCTGTTTATTGCGACCTTAAGCCCTCACAGTCGAACTATCCCTTATAGTCCCACTGTGCTATCGGAACAGACGAGCTACAACCCACATTGGCAGTTAGGTTCGACACCTCGTGTGTCTGGCATTGTTTGAGCTACGTGCACCAAGTAATGCATGCATGGGTGAGTGTTCTGCACGCTGCATGATGGAATTCAGTCGTGTGTGTCGACACCAGTGCTCCTAGCGATGGCAATCGGTAACACAAACCATGTTAGCGTCACCCTGACAGGTGACAGGGGAAACGAAGACCACCGCGACTCTAGAAAAATATGGCTGTGCACTCTAGAGGTTGGCTGGAGAAACAACTATGACGAAAGCATATGTGTGTATTGCTCAAGCAGCCATCGTCGAATGCAAGGTGTTGGTCTCCTGAGGCGTAAGCTAGCAGACGACAATCGTGAATGTAAGATGGTGAATGAGGGTGATTCACATGTGTGTGTGTGTGTGTGTAATTATCGTGTTTGTAATTTATTAATACTTGTTTTGTATATGTCTGAATATCTTTGCATGTAATTTTCTGTCTCTGTACGTGCTGAAAATGTGATANTCCTAAGGTGAGGTATGGTGAAGTGGCCTAAGTTCGAGACTCAAAACTACACAAAAATATTAATTCTCTTTCATATTCAGACCAAATATAGTATTTTTGTTCTTAGTGATGGGGAAATATTTCCGGTCTGGTTAATGTAAGTGAAACTAATATTATCGTGAGTTAAAATAACAGAATAACACAGAAGTTATGTATACAAATTACCATTATTTTACAAACGTGACACAAAAATAATACATAGTATTATTTGATACAAACTAAACTTATTCTTCATTCGAGCAAAACATTTATGGTGTTTGTTTTGTAGAGCAATTCCTGTTGTGCGCATTCAAACCACACTTATTCATCTATACCATACTGCATTTATCATATGGTTAGGTCTTGTAGCGATCGCAAATGAGCAGTTACTATCTTCAGGTCGTTTGGCATTGGAGCTCTTAGCGAATGTCTTGCCGCAATACTTGCACTAGTGCCTTTTCCCTTCTTGTTATATAAGTACAGGCTATCACTGCGGGTAAACAGCACATCGCAATTATCACAGCAGTAAGTCTTCTATTCGTTGTCGAATGGACTGTTACTATCTTCATGTTGACTGAAACTAGAGCTCATACAAAATATCTTGATGAAATTCTTGCTGCACTCGCTCGCTGATGAATAACATGCATTGCCTTTGCACTTCTTGTTATGGATGTACAGGTTATCACTACGAGAAAACACAGCATCACAGTTATCACAATAGAACGTCTCATATGCTGGGCTGAACAAGCAATGCCTACTTTCACGTCGGTGTACATCACAGCTTTTACGAAAGGTATTTCTACAATAGTAGCATTGTTTCCATAATTCTTTTATTGACTCTTCAGGGTCACTTGCGGTTGGCGATACTGGCGGTGTTACAGATTGTAAGTCTTCAACCATTGATTTCATCTTTATATTGTAGCAGAGTACACAATCGTAGTTTATGAATTTAGTCATAACGATCTGCTTTCCACCATTATGCTCGCTTTTGAAATTACATAATTTAGAAAATTCTCGCTTCTATACTATTCACAATGCATGCTAGTTTTCATTACCTGTCTCAGGTTGCCTTAGTAGATGAATGCTGCATATGTGGCAAAAATGTCGGCATGGCTGCTGGACTGAAATATTTTGCCTTACCGGGTCGATCGCTGTCTAGCCTGTGAAGTCGTCAATTAGATCACACATCTACTTTTCACTCGTTAATCTTTCAGGGTTGGAGGTGCCTTGTTCTTCTTTTGCTGCTGCTGCTTTCTCGCGATGTGTTTTACACCAGCTCCTGTAATGTGGTGTGACTGTAACGGTAGCACCACCTTTAAAACACTCTAGGCATGNCGATGTGTTTTACACCAGCTCCTGTAATGTGGTGTGACTGTAACGGTAGCACCACCTTTAAAACACTCTAGGCATGGGAGACAGCCTAGAATCTCTTCGTCCTATTGCAGATAGACAGGTAGATGTTTGTAGACAGATTTTATTTCGTGATGTGGATATGCGAGAATGAATTATTTAGGCAGGTATACAAGATAGGTATCTTTGTCGAGTTCTGCAAATGATTTATTCTTTCCATATGTCAAAATAGATGATAACATTTTCTGTCCATTATAAAAGCATCCTATCTAGGTCCTCCAGACAAGAGAGAGAGAATTTCTGGGCAATGTGTGGTGGTACGAACTGTTTTTATATACCTAAAAATGAGTAGGGTTGGAAAGAAGCAATATCCTCTACCAAAACCAGTTTATTCGAAGCGATATTTTAAAGATTAATGCTAGTATTTACAGCTTGATATCATGTTAAAAGCATCCGATATGAAGTTTTAACTTCTTACTGATTATGGTAATTGTTTTTGAGGGTGGTGGTGTGAGTTATGCTTTACTGTGCTGCAGACAATCCCGCCTGTGGGGTTCGTCAGTAATCGATATCTGTGTTTGGATCACCTTAGCTTATGCAGCTTCGGGAAATCCTGAGCTAATAGGACCTACACCAGACCATCGATTTCTTGGCTCATACCGTCAACTTCTTGGTCCTGTATTCTTCCTCTTTCGCCTTATCATCTGTTTCATCAACTGAGGTGTATAAGTGTCTACCGTACATCGGAAATGTTTGGCACGGGGTCTGCAAAGGCATAAATGCATAACTCTGCCCCAATTACTGCAGGTGCGCACAGGTTTGGTATGATGTCATCATCAGATTGCATGTATCTAGCTTCAGTTATTTCCTGGACCTTACAGTTGTTGCAAGATCAGTTCGGTATTAAGTACATCGATTTAATGTAGAGAGTTGAACTGTTTATGATATAATATTTTTTTCCAGTGTAATGATTGGGCCCACTACCTTATTCTAAAGGTTGATACACTGTTTACAGCACTGCCGGTGTACATATGTTTTCAGATTACTGAAAAGCAGAGTAAATACATAGTTGAAATGTATATTATGTGTGGATTTTTTACTCATAATTACGAAGTTAATACATTTACTGTTATTTCTATAGAAATGGTATGTATTCGAAATATGTACATGTATATAATATTTAAAATGAAATAAATTGTAACATTGTACTGTCTAACTGAATTCCTCTCGTAATGGTAAAGTGCATGTATGTCTTGGCATGCATTCTAGCTGTTACTAAACTTCTTGGCATGATCGCATCATCTGGCCGAATTAATACGACAGAAAAGGAAAACTAAATAATGTGTTCGTGGAGGCAATCTTCAGTGAAATTAAAACCCTTATTTCTCTAAAAAATTCTTATCCGATTTAAATGATCGACATATCATAGGATTAGTCTTAAAATTCTGTACAAAATGACATGTAATTGGATCCGATGTAGATATAAATTCAAAAGAAATATCGAAAAAAGCCAAAAATCTATCTCAAAAACTGCTAACACCACACTCACCAGACTTATTTCAATCGATAGAGCACCCTTTATAACTAAAGGAATATGGACTGTGGCTCCATCGGTCATTTTGTGACTCTTTATGGCATCATGCTCGTAATGTTCTTGTGTATATGGCAGTACTTTATTGCTTCTTGTATGACTAGATTTTCATGTATAGGACGGATTCATATATTTTAAACTTGGTTTCCCAACCCACGCATTAGGCTGGCGGTGTTTATTTGTATTAATACCTACATGTTTTATTGTAATGTGCTACTGTGTATATCTTATTATCTGTGCTATTGTATACCCATTTATTATTCTTTATATTGCTGGTTGTTAAGGGTTACCCGTGCTAGCGATGACACGGGCCACCAACCCTTCTGTTAAACTGATTGTGTTTGTATATTACTATACATGTATTTTACCATTACCCACGACTATATACATCATACATGATGCGCATTTGTATATATTTTGCTTTTTCGTATATAGTTATTTTTTGTTGTATGCTACCCATGCTAATGTTTATTTATGTATACATTGTCACATAAATATACAACCTGGATGATGGTGGACGAAGGGATGCTAGCTGTCGCTAGATGGAGTCCGAGTTGGTAGACACCTGTGGTAGCAGACGACAATGGGCGGCGGTGGGCGATTGTCGGGTGTGTGCGAGCCGATGTGTATATGTGAGCTATTTCAGAACCTACACTCCTGCATGCAATGCTATCTTTGCGACGCACTTATATGTATAATTACATTTATATTTTCTTTACATGTGTGGACGGTTGTTACATGTTCCCGAACTTTAAAGGTTTTGGAATGCAGAACAAATTGGCTTTTAACAGGGTTTAAAGCCTACTTGTCCTTTTCTCCTTGATTGTAGTCGGACATGATATCTGTGATGTGACTTTCGTGACTATAGCTTCTGGTGGTTGATAAATGGTAGCAAACTATGCTTATACGAGGGTTCATGGTGTACTTGACACTAATATCCGGTTCGTTGTCGGCTGCGATGTCTATGTTATGAATTTGACGACTGTAGCTTCGGTGGGTGGAAAACGATGGTCGACTATCCTTATGAGATGCCTTAAAGTTAACTTGTTCCTACCATCCCTGTTCTCCATCAAGGGATTATTATGAAATGAATTTGGTGGCTAAAGTTTCGGTGGAAGGGGAACAGTGGGCAACTATGCTTATATGTGGACTTAGGGCATTCTTAGCCCTGCGTCCCTGCTTCTCGTCGGAAGTGACGCCTATGTTATGAATTTCGAGGCTGTATATAAAACAGTTCGAAAATTACAGCCAACTATGCTTATAAGTGGGCTTAAGTCATACTTTACACGTGCAAGGTGTGACATGNAACAGTTCGAAAATTACAGCCAACTATGCTTATAAGTGGGCTTAAGTCATACTTTACACGTGCAAGGTGTGACATGGTAGGCAAGCCTGGCATCCTGGTGGGGATCCGAGATACAGAAGTGCGCGCGTTCGACAGTCCAGACATTACAGCTAACTGAAGGAATGTGAGAAGTGGCTTGATGGGGCAATGAATAAGAACATTCGTCAGACATGATGGNACATTACAGCTAACTGAAGGAATGTGAGAAGTGGCTTGATGGGGCAATGAATAAGAACATTCGTCAGACATGATGGATGAAGCTGACATGGAATGATATAGCGTGAAAATGACATTATTTTATAGGAGAGAGCTACCACGCTGCTGCTTACGAAATCTGTGTAGGTGTAATTAGTGTTTTTATCCTACTGCTTGATGTAACAGAAAAAATAGAAGAGAAATGTTTCCCGCATGCGTGAATGCGGGTTACGTCCTCTACCATGCGTGCAGACAAGATGATGGTACAGCATTGCACATGCACTCTCGAACGCCCGGATAAATTGGATAGACAGATGTGTGCATGGTACTGGCTCTGTATGAATGTATATAACTTTTATCTAGAAACGTGNCGGATAAATTGGATAGACAGATGTGTGCATGGTACTGGCTCTGTATGAATGTATATAACTTTTATCTAGAAACGTAACCTGCCAAATTTGTTTTATATATGTATAATTATTTGTCTTAATGTTAGAATGTCGGTATATTTTGGTGATATTAATATCTCCACGTATATTTTACACATATAAGAAGTGTGTGTACATGCGCATGCACAGTGCCTGTGGGTTTTTTTTTGTGATTATGAGTTTATGGTCTGGAGAGTGCATAGGCCGATGAGAGAATTTACTTTATTTCTTCTTCTNCGGATAAATTGGATAGACAGATGTGTGCATGGTACTGGCTCTGTATGAATGTATATAACTTTTATCTAGAAACGTGACCTGCCAAATTTGTTTTATATATGTATAATTATTTGTCTTAATGTTAGAATGTCGGTATATTTTGGTGATATTAATATCTCCACGTATATTTTACACATATAAGAAGTGTGTGTACATGCGCATGCACAGTGCCTGTGGTTTTTTTTTTTGTGATTATGAGTTTATGGTCTGGAGAGTGCATAGGCCGATGAGAGAATTTACTTTATTTCTTCTTCTATTAGTGCAATTTCAATTGTTTTTCGCGATTACGAGTTAATTCTCTGTCGAGTGCATAGGCCGATGCGAGAATATACGTTTATTCATCTCCTAACACTTACGATACAAAAGTGGTCCTATGGTCTAGACGCTCTACTAATGACTCAAGGGTCGTCACATCGAAACCGCAAGCTTCGTGCATTTTTCAGTTCACAAACAACAACTAAAGAAATTATTAGTGCTCTTGGTGGTCACGGTTTTAATTAACCTCCTTGATGCTAGCGTACACTTGCGGGAGACGAGTGAACCAACACTCATTAACAAAATGGCCACGCTGATACCGGTTCTCCTAGAAACTAAATGTAGAACTTCAAATCTTCTGGTGGCAGGCATGGGAATTAAAGATGGCTTATTACACCCTGGTGGTGGATGCGGGAATCAAATAAGTCCGCCTACAGCAGACGATGGTGATGAGGAAACATCCAAGATGGTTGTTGCTAAATGCATGAGAGAGGAAATAACAAGAGAGCAAATAAAGGAGACCAGAAGAAATATGAAACCCCTCTCCCCCCCCCCAGACAAGGGATATAATGAACGAGAGAGAGACAGGATTGAATGCCAGAATGCAATAAAAAAGACACACGGGAGACTATAAAGGAGACTGGGAGGAATATGAGGAAAAAACCCCAAATTATAGAACGGACGAGAGAGAGTCAGGGAGGAATGCCAGAGCGTAAGAAAAAATAACATCGGTATGACAAAGCGCGATAAAACCAATCGGAATGCAAAATAGTGAAGAGTCGGGGTGGAATAATAGAGCAGGAGGGGGAAAGGGAAATTCCGAGTGAATTAAGGGAAATCCCAGAGGTAGAAATGGAAATTCAAGATGGCCTCTGCTGACGAGAAATAACAGAGCAGGAGGTTTCTGCGTGGCGTCATCCAAGATGGCCATCGTGGCTCCCCGGCTTCCTAGCCAACAGCCAGGTGTGCTATAACATACCATTTGCATCTTCTTTCGTATTTTCATTTACTATTTTTCGTGTTTAATAGTCTTACTGCTCTTCCTGAAAACATAGTTATAAAATGACTATCTCGCCCTCTGTTTGAGTAGCTAAACTTTTCAACCCCGTATGAAACCTTCCATCGAAAATTGTAAGCAAACAATTAGGAAAATGTCCACCAAAATGGCCAGCAGATTTCCAAATTTTCTATAGAAGCATCCATACAAGCGTCCATAGAGGCTAGCATTGAATCGTCTTATNCATAGAGGCTAGCATTGAATCTTCCATCGTGGCATATGGGCATAATGGAGTCATAAAAATAAACCAAGAGACAACGCACCGTATTTGTGTGCACTCATTTTTACAATATTTCTTACCAGATATACCAACACATCCATCATGTCTCGGTTATTATTCGCATTAATATAATTGAATAATCATAATTTCTAGATAAAATATCAGTGAAAGTCCAGTTTAACCAAACATATAATACATTTATGTTAAAACAAATATAAAGCGATGGTGATACATTCCATATTTAAGAAACAAACACGTAACGAATTGGGTGGGTTTTTCCAAGGTTGTATTCTGTAAGTGTGAGGATAATGAGGATATACTACACATGGTTGCACGTATGGCATAGGGCAAGGCGGGCAGTGCTGTGGGATGACGGAGGTTGCAGGCTGTAGAACCCCCTGGCGTGGCGAGGGTGAGGGCAGAGCCGGAGGCCAAGTCGGCCGAGCGAGCGAGCGGCGGAAGTGAAACTCTCCCCTCTGGGCCGTGCCGGTGGGTCAACTGCTTCCTGTTTCACACGCGATTGCATCACTCGCCGTTATGATGCAAATGGCCTCCCTCTGCCTGCTGGGCTGGCTAGCGGCGTTCTCGCGCCTGGCTGTGTCGCAATCTGCGGCGTCGACCCACCTCGGCCAGCAATGCCCTGTGAACACACACGCACGCACACACACAGAGGCAGAGTAGACGGTGTTCCTACGTACTCTACCATTTCTCATTAGAAGACGGCACCAAGTCCTCTACACACTCGAACAGGGGTCACTTGTTCATTGGCTGCCGCCACAGACAGAACTCACTCTCCTGTTGCACCCGGCCACAATGAGTGACGCTACCTGAGTGCTGAGTGTGTGCTGCTATTGGTTCTTAGTCCTTCAGGGCGTGTCGGATAAGCGGATGTCCAATGACACACTCGGAACTACCTTATAAAAGTAGTTCACGGTAAATTGAACACTTTTGAAAGCCGTGCTTCAGATCTACTTGTTTTCACATTATGTATCATTCAACCTTGTGTGCATTTAACATTGCAGTGGGCCTGATATTTTTATTCATGCGTNTTGTGTGCATTTATTATTGCAGTGGGCCTGATATTTTTATTCATTTTTCGGTCAAGCTGAACTGTGCAACTATTAGAAAATAAAATATTTTACAAACTAGCTATTTCCCGCACGGATGTGAATTTAAAAAAATTAAAATTAAAAGAAGGTATTTTAGTATTCACGAATGTTTACTTAACACTCTTAAGTAAAGTTAATATACGGAAATACTTTCCCTCTGTCTTAACCAACTTTACTGGGCGCATGCCAGTCATAATTTACAGGTAGGGGCAGTGGGATTTTGTTCTGAAGTTGATATTAAAATGGCCTAATTTACCATGAACAGCCATTTCCTACTTTTATGCAGACTTCTCTGGGACTGAATTATAACGCGTAATAATAGCGTCTCACAAGATTCACTTTGGGACTAGTGTTAACATAATTCCTGCAAAAAAGAGGACACGTCCTCCTATTCGAACATTTTTTTCCAGGCCGATTTTCTTTCTCGCAGTGATAAAAATTGTCTGCTTTCTGTCACATGACTAAAAATATTATTTGTATACTAATTATTTTGTTATTTCTTTATTTGTACCGTAACTAATTTTGTCGTAGCCGTGTTGTCTAAAAAAACTACGTTTATTATGTTAACGATATAATTTTAATTCTATTATTAAAATTTATTTTCCATACGGAAAGAGTAGTTAGAAAAGGGGGTTTCACCGGCACCTGGATGCTGGCTGGGGAACCGGGGAGCCACGGCGTTAATTTCAGATTTCCCTTTTTTCTCCTTTTCCCCACTGAATTTTCATTTTTCCCTCGAAAACGCCTAAATTTCATTATTTCCTCAAAAACGTCTAAAATGCCCTGAATTCTCCTCTGTGCCAAATTTTGTATGAGTCACTCAGTCCGAAAATAGCTTGCCTCTGCAATGTGGCTAAGTGACTCAACTTCTCTCATTCCTTCTTGTCTCTCTCACCCAAGTTCGTTCTCTCTCGCCTGCTCTATCGCTTGGGGTTTTCTCATATTCCTTCCAGTATCAATTTATTATCTCTCTTGTATTTTTTCTCATGCTCCCACATTCCTTACTGTCTCTATCTTGTCCCTACTACCCCTTGGGGGGTTTTCTAATATTACTTTCAATCTCCTTTATTTTAACCCTTTCCTCTCTCTTGCCTTCCAAGCACTCCATCTTGGATGTTCCCTCATCAGCGTCGTCCACTACCACCTTGGTTTTTCATGTTCCTTCTGGTCTCGTTTCACCTGACTTCCTGCTAGGGGACGAGTCACATGCTCAGTCATTTCACCTTGGTTTTCTCATATTCCTTCTAGTAACCTTTCACTTAGTGTCATAGCAGAGACGAATCTCTTACTCTGTCATTCCACCTTGGTTTTCTCACATTCCTTCACGCTCCTTTCACCTGGCAGCCTGGTGGGGAAGAATCTAATGTTCTGTCATTCCAACTTTGTTTTCTCATATTACTTCTGGTCTCGTATCCCCTGGCATCCTGGCAGGACGATTCTCATTGCATGTCATTCTACCATAGTTTTCTCATATTCTTTCTGGCCTCATTTCACCTGGCATCCTGGTGGGGACGAGTCTCAAGCTCTGTCATTCCACCTTGGTTTTCTCATATTCCTTCTGATCTACTTTCAACTAATGTCCTGGCGGGGACGAGTCTCATAGTCTGTCATTCCACCTGTGCATCATGGAGCAAAGCCTGCCCACGTACGCCAGAGTCGCACTGTGCGGGCATCAAGTGCGTCCTAAGCCCACTTATGAGCATAGTTGGCTGTAATTTCTAAATCATTTAAGATACAACCACCAAATTCATAACATAAACATCACCCCGACGACGAACAGGGCCGCAGGGTTTAGCATGCCCTAAACTTACTTATAAGCATATTCACCCACCATTCGCCACCTAACAAAGCTATAGGCACTAAATTCATGCCATAATCATCACCTCTGATGAAGAACAGGGTGGCATGGTCAATAAAACTTTAATGCATCTTATAAGCATAGCTGGCCGCCATTTTGCGTCCACTGAAGTTATTGTCGTAAAATTCATAACATAGACATCGCAGATGACAACAAACAGGATGGTTATTGCAAATACACTCTAAGCCACACCCTCCGAGGCTAAATAGTCACCAAATCTATCGCATAGGTATGACTTCCGACGATGAAAATAACCACAGGATCAAGTACACATTAGCCCTTCGTACAAGCACAGTTGGCTGTCATTACCCAACCACAGAAGCCATAGTTACCAAATTCATAGCATAGATATCGCCTCCGATGACAAACAGGGTGGTAGGGACAAGTACACTTTAAGCCCTCTTATAAGCATAGTTGCCCGACATTTTCCACCTACGGAAGCTTCGACCACTAAATTCATATCACAGGCATATCTTCCAAATACAATCAAGGTGATAAGGACAAGTAGACCTTAAGCCCTGTTATAAGCATAGTTGGTGATCATTTTGAAACCTTTGAAGTTCGGAAACATGTAACTCATGCAAACAAAATAAAGGTATGCATACAAGGGTGTTGCGAAGTTACCATTGCATATATTTCTGTTGGGTCTGAAATATCACGCACTTTGGTATCGGCCTGCACACACACAACAATCGCCCACCGCCGCCCTTGTCGTATGCTACCGCAGGTGTCTATCAACTCGGATCCCCCTCAGTGACAGCTAGCCTCCATTCGCCCGCCGTCATTCAGGCTGTATGTATAGATGCAAAAATATAGACATAAATAAAAATTTGCATAGGCAACATACCACAAACAAATGTATGCGAAAAAAAGCAATATATATACAAATGTGCTCCGTGCATATATGTGCAAAGTCATGGGTAACTGGTAAGTTGTGTATGTGGGTCACAAGTTAAAATAAATTCCTCCCATATTAAAGTAAAATTATTTAGTTCTACCTTCAAAGCTGAAAGGTGGACATTTTATTTCAATAATCTCGCTTTGAAAAGCATATATCCTGGTCCCTCCATCTATTTTATCACTTCCTGGGTAAACTGCACATTGCACGTAGCACTAAAAGTGCCTAGAATTACAGCAGGCACCCACCATGCTTCGCCATTGGCCGATGCAGAAATTGGACAATGTACTGAACAATGCAGCACCACGGCAGGCCTACGTCATACTTCCCAATTGGTCGTTGCGCGATTTGAACTTTGTACAGATTGTCCGTGGAGGGATACAAGGAAAATAGTTCCAAAAATCTTATATAAGTTTGCAACGCACCTGCCTCGTTCCATTCTGCATTGTGAATTTTCTGTGTATTATTCCGAGTGATTTTCCTCTACTGTCATCTTGAGACTATACAAAAGTTCATTCGGGTCTTCGGGAAATTGTTAGCCAGTATTTTAGGCGTCTTCTGCCTTCTTCATGTCACTTGTTGCAGCAAATGTGTTGGAGGGTTGTGTCAGTACATCAAGAAAGTCACCATCATCGTCTTCAGCATTATTACTGTCTTCGTGTTCATTTTCATCAATGCTCCCTTCATTATTATCTTCACCTCCGGTTTTGAATTCTATATTTCATTTTCTTTTATTTTTAGAAGGAGTTGTATGCTCACCAGTATTAACAGCCAACGACCGTATATTTTGAAGTTCGCCAACTTTACGCGAAAGTCTTGCAAGTGTACATTCCACACAAACCGACTCTTTGCACTCATTCCGTCTTCAGAATTAACTGTCTCATCATAGTCGCCTGTTGAACCGGTACCCATCGATGTAGCAAGAGGTATTGCCGACACCACTTGCTGACTCCCAATAGACCATTCCTTGCAGATCTCGGTATTTTCTTTCAATGTCCCGCCTTGCACAGACTGCATGGGACCAATGTCGTAATGCTTCATCGGGCGAAATGGACTCTTCGTACAGGCCGTTCTCTCAAGTCGACGAGCATTTTCAGCATAGATGAAAACTCGATCGCAGAATGGCCACTGGCGACAACCAGTTAGCGACGATGCAGGTTGCCGCTCCATGATCGTTGAGGTCAAAGGCAGGCCTTCGAATTCGCAATTCATCTTCGTGGTATAACGAGAAAGCGCTTCGAAACCAATGTTCACATTACGGTGTCAGAACGTCAACTGTCACTTTTTCTATATAAATATGGTTCTTTTTCCCCAGCAAAGAGCTTAACTAGTGCCCACAAAAGACCTTCCACCATAAAATTTACATTTAAAAAATATGGGAGCTCTGAGAAAACCAACATAATCGTTTGCCCCTGAAGAAAACCCGCAGAAAATTATGTATACATAAATATAAAAAAATTTTGATTAATTTTATACATAATTATGTATAGGTTTAAAATGCGTATATAAAAAAGTTAATTTAAAATTATTTTATACATAATTAGGATTATATAAATATAGGAATATAAAATTATTTTTAATTTATATATTTATAGACATATGACTACAAGCATATTTAAATAACGTTTTGTTATGTAAGTATCAGCAGGTTTTCTTCTGGGGGATGGCAAACGAATGTTTGGATGTTCTCAGAGTGCTCCCATATTTTTTTACATATAAATTTTATGGTGGAAGGCATATTGCGGGCACAAGTTAATCTCTTCACTGGAAAAAAACACGACACCTTGAAGATGGATGCGAGGCCTCCATCTTCTGCTGCGTCGCATACCAAGCTAAGGTGTCGTGTTTTTTTTGGGTGGTTAGGTTATTCCTCTATACAGACTTTTTTATTTAGCTGGAGAATTTATTTTTCCATCTGTCGACTGACCCCCGGAATGCATAGCTTTATGACGTGGCTCATTACACTGGGGTTAAGTCTGCCTCTCCAATACAACACATGTGTCATGTGCGAAGATGGAGTCGAAGGTCTTGCGATTTTTTCTGTAGCGAAATTTTTTACTAATCGGGCAATACCACCATCGGGTCTATCTCGCGTACATATTAGATTAGTTGCAGAAGCACCAATCATCGAAGCACATGTATCACACACATCACTCGGCCCTGTCTTGTGCACATGCAACCCATGACGGGCATATGCCGACCTAAGCACGAGGTTGGATGACAGAATATATATGTTTGTTTGTATGGTACATTAACACTACCACAAGTGAAGGAAGAACCTAAGCACCATCGCGGTTTTTTCTGCAACGAAGATTTTATTCATCGGACAATCTAACCTTGCTATGCGTAATTGTATAGTATCCTGGATCCGCATCGGGCAAAACGAGAATGTAGGATTTATTCAGAGTGTCTAGCATTTATAACATTGAGAAGTTAATTTAACGTTCAGGGGAAATGAGTATAAGAAGGGCCCTCGATTAGGTTTGATTTAGGCTAGTAGAAAGTGAGATCTCAAGGTATTTTCGGAGGTGGAAAATTTCTCCACCTAAGGTGAGATCTCTCGTCGCACAAAATGGCATAATATCTGGTATCCCTTCTTGCGCGAAATGGGCAAGTTGGATTAAGTTCAGAGCATCTCAATTACTTGTATTTAACAAGCTATGATTCATTCCGGCGCTGCCTCTCATAATGTGGAATACTAAACGCCTGCAATGGCCGCTAGCAGCTTCGTGTGAAAACCACGTTTTGATTACAATTTGCATTGGTAGTGCAGCTGGCAAATGCTAAAAACCGTAATTGCTCTGTGTGTATGTTTGTATGGAGGGCCTGTGTTTATCATGTATGGAATTCTGGTGTGCCCTATCGGTAAATGAACCTGGTTCACCGAGATGGGGGCAAGCTGTCTGGTCACTGCAAAAAAAAAATCAGGGCTCTAGGTTTGGAGCGAATGAGGTCGGAAACTTCGACTTCGAGTTAAGATAGACATAGGGTCTCCGGCTCAAATTGAGGTCCTCTTAACTTAATTTCGGGTCGATCTGTTTTGGCAATTGTATGTGCTCGACAGTAAAACTCACGTTATCCTGAGAGGGTTTGTGGGAGGAGGGAGATGGCATACAAGGAGGGAAGCTTCAATCGTTTTCGAGGTTTCCTTGAAGTTCAAGTTCGAGTTCTGAGATACGATTGCGGCCTGACCTGTCGTTCATTCGGTGTAAACATAGTAGCTGAAGGATCTATCCACCTTTGTTTGGCTGCCGGGCAACGGACGAATATGCATGCATTTCGTCTTGACAATAGATAAATTCTGTTGCGGGCATATTGGCTACCTACACATGTTCATGGAAAATAATTATGGTTTGTAGCACCGGAGATTTTCGCATTTTCCTCTGGCCGTACGAACCAAAGCATCTGCTCGTGGTCTTTTTTGAGCCTGGAACATGCACCCGACGACAGTTATTCCTGCTAACATCGATGACGCGCTGTGTTTGATATAATAATCGCATGTATTATCATAATGGACTGCATGGAAATTACATCGCTCACTTAGGTGTTTTCTGGTGACGATGTGCATGAGGGATGTGGCTGGAAAGTTCTAACACTGCTCTTCCCACACACGAAGACTTCGCGGTTACCCAACACCGAGCAGGTGGGAAAACGACTTCGAAGCACGTACGTATTGATGTGTGCAGACTCCAGTTACCTGATGCCATGCAGATGCAGACCTGTAAGTAACCATTTTGACAAGAATTTTCTTGTACCTGAGCTCTCTCTTATCGTCATTGGCATTCCTTTCATATATGCCTTGAGCTATCTAAATTAACACTTTAAATATTTCGTAACATGAGTTTGCACACAAATGATTTTATAGAAATGATAATTTTTTCATGGCTATTTATTTACATTGGCATTTATACTTATATCTTCCCAAATAGTAATCACATATTTTTCGTTTACAGTCAGTACTTTAAACATTTTCGAGCGTCTTTCTGCGGAATTTTTTACAACATAGAACACGGAATAATTTGTTTCCCATATACACCTTAAGATAACTGAACATAGTTATTATGTATGTCTGCAATGTATATACATATTTTTTGGTTATCATTTTTCTTATGCCTCCCTCTTGCTTTTCCTCAAACATGTACATACAAATGTGTTTCTGAACACTTTGTGTCCCCCACATGCTTACACTTTGCACATGCAAAAATAATTTTTCGCTTTCGTCACAATATATTTTAACTCTCCGCACCATCATGCCCGCACACTGTCAATATTTTTTTAACATGCAATGTTCTTCCCCATTCTCATCCTGCGAGCTTGGCTTAACCTCGATGGGCAGGCTGCGACAAGTCATGGTCCGCTCGACAAATCGAACCATGTTGGCTTCTTCGTCCTGTGGAGTCAATGCGTCTTGCCATCGCATTCTTCGCTGAAGCGAAGCACTGTTTCCTGACCCCCC
>NQII01004907.1:95987-107491 GCA_002778355.1 Clitarchus hookeri
CCTGCACTGGAAGCCTTCTTTATATTTAATAATGATGGTTTCACCCTCGTTCAACTTCAAAAGTTCGTCTGTGCTGCGTGGTACGCTGTACAGGTTTAACCTCGCATTGGATTCTGTCCATAAAATGATTTTTTGACTTTTCTTCATCATTCACAATTCTCGGGTTGTATGCAGACACTAAGTTGTAGTAGAGGCAAGCATGATTCACACCATTGGAGGCTTCTATGTTTTTCGCTGCATCCTCGTACCGTTGGTAGGCCAGCCAGTACACTACAAGACGGAATCCTGGAATGGCGTTTGGATAAAGTTTCACTATACCTGACTCGAAGGAGCTGGTGTCCATTACTTCGTGCATTGAAGATTGAGGAGGTGGTGCGATGGGAGTAGTTTGGTGTGCATCAACCAACTGCTGCTAGTGCCGATAATGGTCTGCATGGAGCCCTCACGTGCTGGAAGTCAATCATCGCATGTCGTCGAGGTGATTGGGTACCAGGTGGTGTTGGGTCGGAGACGTTTTGTGATCAGCTGCGTGAGGTCGGTGGTGGCCCGGTCTGCAGAGTCATTAATTTTTTTTTCAAACTGTGGGCTTTTATATGATGGATGTATTGCTATGGGCGGTGGAGGTGATGGACGCTGACGAATTTGCGACTAAGGTAGTGGCTGTGATGGGGGCGGCTGCTGCTGCACGACGTCGCGTCTTGCACCAAGCACGGGAATGAGGAGTGTCCAGACAGACATGGTGCAGCCTTCGAAGCACTCCCTGCGCAGTAGACCGTCGCGAATATCTTCGTCCTGCTGCAGGTAGGCCGAAAGTATCTTGTACACGTACCGAATTTGATTGTGTGCGTACATCAGGTTACTGTTAAACACGACAGAGTCGTGGTTTTATTTGTTAACGGGGCGCTCTTAGCCGCGAGGCCATACCGCACCCCGGCCTCCCAGTAGGCGGGGAAGAGGGATCACGCCCTCTCATCGCAGACATGACCAGCGCTTTCTGAATTGACCAAACCCGTTTGCCCCGACCTGTACACAGGCCGCACCAGGCAGAGCCCCGATCTGATATTGCAGATCGCACAGAGCATGTCCTACCACAAGGCCTGAGATTCTAGCACTCAGATTACCAAGCGTGTGGTATAGCCGGAGCACTACCCACGCCCCTGACGTGATCTCGGGCACGCCCCCGGAACAATCCTGTTCAACGTCCGGCTCTTTTAGCAAGAGGGGGAATCTCTCCGAGCCTTCTCCAGCATGCGGAGTCAACCACTGCCAGCACGAGTCCAACCTCGTCTGATCCAAATTCCAGGGAGTACCCCTGGATGGGCCAAGCGGATCATCCCGTGCTCCCTCTTAATTTCCATGGCACGTATGGGTTTTCCTGTGTCCGACTGCGTCGCCTAACCTCCATGCGGGAGTGTGCGGAGTCCCTCAGAACAGGTGGGTACCGCCATGACCGTCCGGTTTTACTCCCTTTGCTGTCTTCACCAGGAGCCGAGCTCACACGAAGCCGCACACCAGGCCGACTCGCAACATCAGACACGCGTCCTTTACCATCCTAGAATTTCTTCACAGGGAAATTCCTGTTTTGGGCCCCAGTGGCCTGAGTGCCAAGAGGTCCAACACCCCACCAAGTGGTCGGGCCTTGGTACTATCTATCGGCCCAAGCCATCACGGCAGATACCCCTGAACAGCCGCTAGAAAACTGTTTCCCATAGGGCACGGGCGGCAGAGCCCAGTCTGTTTAATCAGGGGTGGCACGAGAAGCCCTGGGTTGCCATGGATGTTGAGAGGCTATAAGAGACGCATCACCCATCCTTTCCGGAAACCGGTAAGTAAGTTCGTCTCGGCTACCATAGCCTAGTACTGCCACGCCACCTCGAATGACCAACCTACACTCCCCCCACCGGTGTGACCGTACGATCCTCCCCCCTGTGTGTACATCAGCAGGAACTCTTTCGGTAGTAAGGACTGTTCTTTTTCCGTATCGATGGCCGCGATCGAGCGTAGCTTCCCGTACGCAACGATCGCCGAAATTATTTTCTGTCCACTGGGACAGCACGCTAACATGTTCTAAAATTCCAGACGAAAAATAAACAGCATACACTCAGGCGAGCAGCTGACGTCGACGGCAGCAACAGATGGAAGACTGGTCCTGTGTGCATTTATATGCGGTTTTATGTGTGCAATGGAGGGGGAAGAGGAGGATGAAGTAGTGCAGTGGTGAGGGGAGGGGCTGGGAAGTGGGCGACATGGGTGAGCTCTGCTGGGAGATACTGAAAACATGCGTANCCTAGTACTGCCACGCCACCTCGAATGACCAACCTACACTCCCCCCACCGGGGTGACCATACGATCCTCCCCCCTGTGCGTACATCAGCAGGTACTCTTTCGGTAGTAAGGATTGTTCTTTTTCCGTATCGATGGCCGCGATCGAGCGTAGCTTCCCGTACGCAACGATCGCCGAAATTATTTTCTGTCCACTGGGACAGCACGCTAACATGTTCTAAAATTCCAGACGAAAAATAAACAGCATACACTCAGGCGAGCAGCTGACGACGACGGCAGCAACAGATGGAAGACTGGTCCTATGTGCATTTATATGCTGTTTTATGTGTGCAATGGAAGGGGAAGAGGAGGATGAAGTAGTGCAGAGGTGAGGGGAGGGGCTGGGAAGTGGGCGACATGGGTGAGCTCTGCTGGGAGATACTGAAAACATGCGTAACCAGTGCACTGCAGGGGCACTGTCGATGAAAGGAGGTGATAAGAAGAACTATGATAGAGAAAAAATGGGGGATCTGTAGGTAGCAGAGATTGTCGTACAAGATAGATTGATTGGTCGAGCTCTTAAGAGTAATTAGTGGAGTGGGGCAGCTATTCTATAAATCTACAGTGCATGAGGCTACGGAAATGGAAACGTTTTTTTCTGAAGCAATACCAATGTTAGTTCATCTTTGAGTAATCGGGCATCTGTGATATATGAGCTGAGATTATTTCCTGCCAGGCATTCCGAATATCGCGATGGATTAAAGCCACCATATATGCATCAAACTACGTATTTTCCAATGTTCTAGCATGCTCGGTGAGACATTTTTCTATTGGTACTAAACAAGCAAATGTTATGATAATTCGCGGTAGTAGTAAAACATAATATGTGGTTGGAATGTAGCTATAGTAAATCAGATGTATGCAAAAAGAATTCAATGGAGACCTCGAACGCACCTGAGTGTAATGCGGATGACATCGAAGTCTGTGTTGAAAAGAGCATAAAGAAGGTCTTCTGCGAGGAAGAATAAATGATATTGAAGGGCTCTTCTGGCTGGACACTCGATTTGGTGGATCATCTGCGGCTGAGATCAAATGTAATCGGTACACCCATCATCGATGTTAAACATTATCCACAATTTGCGGTATCACAATTTACATCCGGTTTACACAAAGTGTATATACGCAAAGGAGCCCTAGTCATGTGAGAAGCNAATTTGCGGTATCACAATTTACATCCGGTTTACACAAAGTGTATATACGCAAAGGAGCCCTAGTCATGTGAGAAGTCTACGGATCGGCAATAATTACACCTTTAAGGCTCCCACAGAGATGGGAAGAAGTTTATATCTGGGTTTTGCTGCAACCTCCATCGTCGGTGCGAGTGACAACAGTAACATCGTTTCGTACCTTTACCTCTCCGCATTGTCAATGCCNAATTTGCGGTATCACAATTTACATCCGGCTTACACAAAGTGTATATACGCAAAGGAGCCCTAGTCATGTGAGAAGCCTACGGATCGGCAATAATTACACCTTTAAGGCTCCCACAGAGATGGGAAGAAGTTTATATCTGGGTTTTTCTGCAACCTCCATCGTCGGTGCGAGTGACAACAGTAACATCGTTTCGTACCTTTACCTCTCCGCATTGTCAATGCCTACGGCGACAACGAATGCTGCACTCGTCAACTCATCGATAGGTGCCAAATTGAATGTGTCTTCGCCTCCCACGATGCACGGCCATATTTCCATGACGTCATGGAGATATATATATATAAGTAGCTGGGTTCATTTTATGGAGCTTAGTTTGATAAGAGGGTTTGGTGAGTGGCAGATCGTCGCAGCAGCTGACGGTACCTGGCATAAATATTATGGAGGCGTCGGTCGTGGGTCCAGCAGAAGCACCACCGAGTTCCTCAGATGGGACACGCGCAGCATCCGCACCACCATCGCCATCTTCAGGCCTGATATCGACAGCACCACCGACCTCTTTGGTTGAGACGTCTTCAGTGGCGTCAACTGCAACTTCCGACGAACTAACAGCACCATTTCTTACTTCAACATCTGCTTCTTCGGTTGTACCATCCAGTTCTTTGGCTGGCCTGTCTCCTGCAGAGTTCGAAACGCCGCCTGTATTGCCGCAACCAGAGAAGATTTATCGCTGCAGCTTCTACGAAAAGGTATTTCCGCATCAACACACAGCACGGCACCATGAATTTCATGTCTGTATGAACAATCCCAACTACATTAAATATCTGAGCTTGCGGTGTTTGTCTCTTTTCTACTGCAACGATGCTTAATTTAAACACGTAAGGTCATGCAAAGTTTAACTGCAGGCTTCATCGATGCCTCGGTGCCAGATCTGCAACAGAGAGTTCTTGCGGCCTCCATCGACGGGGTGATGGACGGTGATTTCGATCATATGGCTCCACTACCAAAATCTGCTGCCACCAGCATGAACGACGAACCTGGCACGTCATCACGAGAAGGAACATCTCTTCCCACGAAGACATCTTCATCCATGGTTCCTGCTCCTTCCGACGTGACGACAGCCGAACCATCTGGAACAGTTAATGTATCATCTACTGATTTTTCAGAAGCATATCGGTTTCGCTTCTGCTGCAAGGACGTTTCCTTCAAGCTTATTGCATGGCGGCACAAATTTCACGAGCGCCCGAATAGTTGGTTTCGTATTTAATGAATTAGAACTTAAGGTGATGTTTTATACGGATGCAGACTTTATGCAGACAAACATGAATAATTTTTGTAGTAATAAATTTTAATAAATTTGAAAAAATTAATAAATAATTTCAATATTTTAACTCTAAATTTTTTATTCCACTGTTATAAACTGATTTTGATTAAAAAAAGTAGTATGATGCAAATATTATTTTTAATTTAGCTAATCTCTATGTCTATAAATGGTCGTAGGTCCTATACATGCTGGAACTAGGAATGTAGCTTGCAAACTGAATTTCACGAACCTGGCCCCAAGAGATCGCAAATTATAATCGCATATGTCTATAAATATTCTCTTGCTTAAACCTGACTTACGAAAATGTGGGCATACTATATATGATCTGCGATATGGACCCAACTGAAAAAATATGTGCTTTATGATACATCGCTTACCTTTAAATGTACTTAAAATGCAAACAAACATAAATTTACTATGAATCTTTATAAACAAAATATCCCATTCGGAATAGTTCTTGAAGTTATGGTGTTGAGGGTATGCACATAAACCATAATACACAAAAACTAAATTAAATATTGGTAGGAGGAAATGTGGTATGATTGATTTTTATGACTGGGGGGCAGGGTAAGCGGGGTTATAACATTACATGATCCTCAATTTTTAGAATTTTGTTGGCCAAGGGGGGTGAAGAGTTGAGTGGGTGAGGGTTGGTGAGCGGTGTGATGGGGTGATGAGGTGGGCGAGGTGGTTGGAGGGGAGGGGTTGGTCGGTGAGGATGGTGAGGGGTGACATTTTTTTTAAATTAACATAATATTTTTGGGGTTACAGGATTTATTGAGGGAGGAGGGGGGATCAATGCGTCCCCCGATGCACTGGGTACCGAAGTGTCAGACAGACTCTTTTTAATTTTTTATAATTTTTCATTAAAATATTTTAGAATAACACTTATTTACTAAAATAATTTCTAGGGATGACTGGGGGAATAACATCCAACATGGCGTCGAGCCCTGGCCATGACGCAAACAAAGATCGCGGACTGCATCGACCAACATGACCGTCACCCACGCCTGCCAAGATGGCGTAAAACTCCGACCTCCTACTCCATGAATCATGTGCCCGAATGAACATATATACACTACTACGATGAAAGCTTTTATCAAGCTTCATAGTCATATTTAAATCTGAGTAATTTTTTAATAGAATATGATTCCATACATATTTCTTATTAGCTAAGCCAAGCCTGAGAATTATACTGTTCCACATTTGTCTATATCAGAAAAATGGCTGAAAAGTGCACTAAATTATGGTCGAGCGTTACAACACATGAGGACTATGTCTAAAAGGCTATAGCATTTCCGTGGCGTTATTTGCTCAAAAAGGAAGTCATAATGAGTGAATAACTCGTGAATACAATAACACTGGCCCATAAATATTTAACGCATTTACACAACTCCAGTGGAATTCGACACAGTAACGCCTTTGTAATGTAATACAATGTACCACAGTTTTTCAAGTTTGTTCAGTGTGTTTAAGAATAACATACTTTCTCCAACAGTCGATATTTATATTTACACTGTGCGAACGCCTTATCTTTCGAAAGCCAGACAATACGTCGAGTTATAAATAAAATATATTAGGTAAGAAACCATCCACTAAGAACATCAGTTACTTTATTTTTTACGAGGTTGTTTTATATGCGGAGTACCGAGTTGCGCGTGCAACGTTAAATAAAACATAGCTTATGTGACTTCGCACCTGCTTTAACACTAATCCAATACGCAGGTCAAACTATCTGTAGTCTTTTATTGGTGCGTCGATGACGCTTCAGGATAACTCTTTTGGGTTTATATACTGCATACCTACAAACACAAATCTCACTGATCGGACTATTGTTGCGGGGCGCTAGCTTGTTAACTACTGATATTGCCATAATAATATATTTCTTAACTAGTGCAGCAGCATTGTTTTATTTTTCCTCTAGGAAGTGTTGTACTTCTAACTATGTGAACATCGTGTGATAAAGGACGTACAAACATATGTGCTTTGAAAGCTTAGTTTGCTATTTTAAATACCCATTAAGGCAAAAAATAATGTCTAACTTCAATAAATGGCTTAAAAATTGATCATTATTGTACACGCCTACTGAAAAAGCACGATTATAAAAGTTTATCATTTTTCCATGTAACCTTGAAAGTTTTCATACTTTGCTCAGGAAGGGGTCAAGAGCGTGCCAAAGTTCCCAGCTTTTTATTGCAACGCTTCTATATTTTACAGCCTGAAGTACTATTCAGGACGTTTACTGAAATTTTATCAACAGTGCTCATACAACTTATTACAAAGGGAACAGAAATTATTTTCCGAACAATGAAATCTATCATTATCAAATAGAGATAACGGTCGCAAATTGTGGATATGCCCCACATCAACGGTAGCTTCGATACGCATACCACTGGGCGAGTACAGTAACTGTTGTCAATGCGCGGTTACTTCCCACTTTTATNCTGTTGTCAATGCGCGGTTACTTCCCACTTTTATGAAGCCCTGCTGAAGTTCTACTTTCAGGATACTCCTCCGCCTCATGCAAACAAAGCTTAAAGAGTCTAGAAAATTATACCAAAATGTCAGCGCACCGCATTCATGAACACTGAGTGTAATAATATTTTGCATAAGAACTATTTCCTACTAGGCATTACCAACCGAAATATTTTCTTCTTGTTTTTATTAATATTAGTCATATATATAATTATAATGTATAGCTGAAATATAAGTAGAAGTTCAATTTAATAAAGCGTATTATTGTTTTATCTTAACTCAAATATAAAACGCTTGTGACACGTGGCACATTTAGAAAAACAACCAAGCACGTCATTTGTAAATGAGGTGACTTTTCAAAGGTTTGATTCAAAAAGTGTGAAAAAACCGCCAATAGACTATACATGGACTCTCTAAGCAAATATGTTTTCTCTTGTGTCCAGCAGAAAGATGGTAGCAGTAGAGGATATTCTTTAACTGATAAAATATTTTTGTTAAGAACATAAACTCGAACTTATATTAAAGTTTTTTCTGAAGCATTATGTATTAACACACATACACANATGCACTGGGTACCGAAGTGTCAGACAGACTCTTTTTAATTTTTTATAATTTTTCATTAAAATATTTTAGAATAATACTTATTTACTAAAATAATTTCTAGGGATGACTGGGGGAATAACATCCAACATGGCGTCGAGCCCTGGCCATGACGCAAACAAAGATCGCGGACTCCATCGACCAACATGACCGTCATCCACGCCTGCCAAGATGGCGTAAAACTCCGACCTCCTACTCCATGAATCATGTGCCCGAATGAACATATATACACANCCACGCCTGCCAAGATGGCGTAAAACTCCGACCTCCTACTCCATGAATCATGTGCCCGAATGAACATATATACACAACTACGATGAAAGCTTTTATCAAGCTTCATAGTCATATTTAAATCTGAGTAATTTTTTAATAGAATATGATTCCATNACTACGATGAAAGCTTTTATCAAGCTTCATAGTCATATTTAAATCTGAGTAATTTTTTAATAGAATATGATTCCATACATATTTCTTATTAGCTAAGCCAAGCCTGAGAATTATACTGTTCCACATTTGTCTATATCAGAAAAATGGCTGAAAAGTGCACTAAATTATGGTCGAGCGTTACAACACATGAGGACTATGTCTAAAAGGCTATAGCATTTCCGTGGCGTTATTTGCTCAAAAAGGAAGTCATAATGAGTGAATAACTCGTGAATACAATAACACTGGCCCATAAATATTTAACGCATTTACACAACTCCAGTGGNTCATAATGAGTGAATAACTCGTGAATACAATAACACTGGCCCATAAATATTTAACGCATTTACACAACTCCAGTGTAATTCGACACAGAATGTAATACAATGTACCACAGTTTTTCAAGTTTGTTCAGTGTGTTTAAGAATAACATACTTTCTACAACAGTCGATATTTATATTTACACTGTGTGAACGCCTTATCTTTCGAAAGCCAGACAATACGTCGAGTTATAAATAAAATATATTAGGTAAGAAACCATCCACTAAGAACATCAGTTACTTTATTTTTTACGAGGTTGTTTTATATGCGGAGTACTGAGTTGCGCGTGCAACGTTAAATAAAACATAGCTTATGTGACTTCGCACCTGCTTTAACACTAAGCCAATACGCAGGTCAAACTATCTGTAGTCTTTTATTGGTGCGTCGATGACGCTTCAGGATAACTCTTTTGGGTTTATATACTGCATACCTACAAACACAAATCTCACTGATCGGACTATTGTTGCGGGGCGCTAGCTTGTTAACTACTGATATTGCCATAATAATATATTTCTTAACTAGTGCAGCAGCATTGTTTTATTTTTCCTCTAGGAAGTGTTGTACTTCTAACTATGTGAACATCGTGTGATAAAGGACGTACAAACATATGTGCTTTGAAAGCTTAGTTTGCTATTTTAAATACCCATTAAGGCAAAAAATAATGTCTAACTTCAATAAATGGCTTAAAAATTGATCATTATTGTACACGCCTACTGAAAAAGCACGATTATAAAAGTTTATCATTTTTCCATGTAACCTTGAAAGTTTTCATACTTTGCTCAGGAAGGGGTCAAAAGCGTGCCAAAGTTCCCAGCTTTTTATTGCAACGCCTCTATATTTTACAGCCTGAAGTACTATTCAGGACGTTTACTGAAATTTTATCACCAGTGCTCATACAACTTATTACAAAGGGAACAGAAATTATTTTCCGAACAATGAAATCTATCATTATCAAATAGAGATAACGGTCGCAAATTGTGGATATGCCCCACATCAACGGTAGCTTCGATACGCATACCACTGGGTGAGTACAGTAACTGTTGTCAATGCGCGGTTACTTCCCACTTTTCTGAAGCCCTGCTGAAGTTCTACTTTCAGGATACTCCTCCGCCTCATGCAAACAAAGCTTAAAGAGTCTAGAAAATTATACCAAAATGTCAGCGCACCGCATTCATGCACACTGAGTATAATAATATTTTGCATAAGAACTATTTCCTACTTGGCATTACCAACCAAAATATTCTCTTCTTGTTTTTATTAATATTAGTCACATATATAATTATAATTTATAGCTGAAATATAAGTAGAAGTTCAATTTAATAAAGCGTATTATTGTTTTATCTTAACTCAAGTATAAAACGCTTGTGACACGTGGCACACTTAGAAAACAACTAAGCACGCCATATGTACATGAGGTGACTTTTCAAAGGTTTGATTCAAAAAGTGTGAAAAAACCGCCAATAGACTATATATGGACTCTCTAAGCAAATATGATTTCTCTTGTGTCCAGCAGAAAGATGGTAGCAGTCAAGGATATTCTTTAACTGATAAAGTATTTTTGTTAAGAACATAAACTCGAACTTATATTAAAGTTTTTTCTGAAGCATTATGTATTAACACACATACACANTATTTTTGTTAAGAACATAAACTCGAACTTATATTAAAGTTTTTTCTGAAGCATTATGTATTAACACACATACACACGATTTACCAAATTTCCAAGAATAAATGGAGCGAAATATTTATAAGCAAACATATGGTATTGTGGTTGAAAAGTGTTTAACTGGTCAGAGAGGCACGCCAGTTTACATCATATTCTACCGCACAGCAATCTCCTGACAGCCATATTTGTATGTGGGTGTGGCCCTCGCCTTCAAAAGTACGCAAAGCTGAGTGTACCACAGACCGAGAAATAAAGTTTCATAACGACGTTACGAGTACAGGTGCAAATGTAACACTTTCAGTCTCAGTGTTCTATATATGATACGTTGTACAGGCACTGCATTAGATTATGTACACCGTACACAACGTAAAACAACGGACAGTGAAGTAAGTCCCACATACGCGTGGGACACATTATTGGCTGTTGAAACTATATTCCTTTGTCCCGTAAACAGCAGCTGACAGCATCAAACACAAGCTCTTTTTTTTACTGGTCACGTCACGTGACACAGTGTTACACTCGCATTTATTATATTCAGAGCATAAAAAGAAGTGGTAGTTGCAACGTCTAAAATTACGTATACCAGGTGGATAGAAACCAGCGAATACAGAATGTAGCATACGATAATATGGCAAGATGTAAGGCGGAAATGCTGTCAGGGGAAATTGTATTTGAGGGTTAGTTTCTGAGGAACTCGAAATTGCATGTCTGGGGTGAGTAGGAATAAGTGTGTGTTTATGGAACGAGTGTAATTGTGTGGCAATGCTGTGACGTAGGAAACGAGGCAGTGTTGAGGTGGAAGAAAGTAATTGGGCTCAGTATTGGCAAACAGCTGTGACATAGCAAGTGAATTTGACTTTGGGGACCTGTGGCATGGCCACCGCGGTCACCAGACCTCTCTCCACTGGACTTCTACCTGAAGCCAGACAACCCGCATCAGTCAAAGGAGGAAATCACCGCGCAGATACTTGCTGCTACAACCACGATTGACGACCCCCCCCCCCC